>CANYBF012165744.1:0-37092 GCA_948192965.1 Dalechampia spathulata
CCTACCCTAGTGTGGACATCATTGAAGAAAAACTTTCTGCCTCACTCCCACAGTTGGAAGTATTAGTATTTTCTCCAGTATCTTTCCAAAACCTGACAGCCTTGGAAGTGTCAAAATGCCATGGTTTGATAAATCTGGTAACTGCCGGAGCAGCTAGAAGCCTTGTGCAGTTGAAAAGATTGGACATACAGGATTGTGAGAGGATGCAAGAAATAGTAGCGCCTCAAGTAGATAGGGTAGCCGATGATAAGATTGAGTTCAGCCAACTAAGATTTCTAAGAATTCATGGACTACCAAGTCTCAGAAGCTTCTTCTCTGGTAATATTGCATTGAATTTCCCATTATTGGAGGAAGTGATAATTAGAGAACGCCCTATGAAGACATTTGATAAGCAAGTGATGACCACAGCAAAGTTATGGAAAGTCGAAACAGGAGAAGAAGAATATGAATGGGAGCGGGAAGGCAGCCTTAATGACACCATTAAAGCATTGTCCACGTAACGGGTATCCATCCATCACTTAAACTACGATCAGTGCATTTTAATATATTAGCTTTGAGAAGCTAAGATATCATTATTGAAAATTTGTCTGTATTTGAAATCGCTGAATAAGAAAACTGTGAATTAGTATTAACTAAACGCTTGCTTTATTGTCCTCCATCAGCTTAACTAACAATATACCACGAGGACTTCACCATGACTCTGCAGTTTCATCAATGTTCTGGCTGGGGACCGCCTCTGTAGACTGAAACTGCTCGTTTCACGGGCTTATTTATTCAGCAGAGCTCTTCTGGTGCGAAACAAGGAAATTTTGCGCATATCAAACACTTGGAACAACATGATTCTGTTGATTTAAAAGCGTACGTGGAAGCAACAAGACAGAGTAGAACCAGCAATAAGTTGCAGATATGTCTCGACTCTGCGAGTCATCCCTTCCAAGAATGATGAATTATTCTGAAGTTTGGTAGTTAAGGTTTGAATGGACGATTGATATTGAAACGCGATACACGATCAATGGTTGTTCTATAGTTTGTCTTTGGTAACTATTGGTCCGCATCGGACAAAACTATATTTATATCCATCATTATGTTGAATTAAGAATGCTGACGCTGACACCAAGTTGATAAGATCATTGGTTTGTTTGGTTGGAATAACACTACTATTCTATTGCTTTCTGCGGGGCTGTGGTCGAGTAATCATGAATCCACAGAAGCAGTTATTTTTTATTGTATAATAATAAATTGTATGATATTATAATATTCTAATATGCCCTCCCTTTTTTTTAATAAATCACTAGATATTTAATTATTTTATAGTAATTTTATTATGCATTATTGAATATTTAAATTTAAAAATAAAAATTACTAATTTAAAAAATCCTTTTCATGGTGGGCAGGGTGAGCACGTCAAATCATTGTTTTTATCTATTATTTAAAAGCTTCATTCAGGAGCCGATGATTCCACGCTTTGCCTCACCCAACACTCCAACCCCCCTAATAAAACACGATTTTTGATTTACTTCCGTCTCTCTCCTATCCCAATCAAATATCTGCAAAGGTATCGATTTTTTTTTTGTTATAAACCTATAAATTCAATTCCTTTTATTGGGTTGATTGTTTGTTGTGATTATATTTTGAGAAGCGTTGACTTTGATTACTCGCTGAGAATTGCTTTCTTCGGTTTCGTTTAGTTCATTAATTTCTTTTAGCTAATCGGTATGGCTGTTGCTGCTGCGCTTCGAATTAGTTAATTCATCCCTTTAAAGTTTTTTTTTTTTAATTAGCAAATATCAATTTATAAAGGATGTTAATCTGATGTTAAGGTTATTTTGTTTATTTATTTGTGTTGGATTCATTGTTGTTTTATAGTTGTCGGTTATCGTTTGTTTACATTATGCTGGATTTTTAGCAAGAGATTCGATGTTGCAACTTAATTTGCTTTCCTAATTAGTTGATTTTGTTCCTTTAAGCTGTTATTAATTAGCAAATATCATATCATAAAAGAAATCTTTTTCCTTCTGATGTTAAGGTTGTGTGTTTCTTTGTTTCCATATTTATGTTGAATTAATTACCGTATAGTTATGAGTTCATCATTTAGTTGTGTTAGTTAACTTAATGTTGAAAATAAAAGAGATTTAATTGGAATTGATTGATTGTGATTCCAGGTATCATGGACGAGAGAGTTGGGTTCTTATTACTTCTTGTGTTGGGGGCTGGCTTGGCTTGCGTCGCTGCTAGGCAAATGGCAGATGATGAGCTTTCTCACAGAAGTATGGCGATTTCTGATATAATGGGTAATTTTCTTTTTTATACCTTTTAAATTCAACCCAAGACCTTCCAAGTTTATGCATTTAGCACCTTTGGCTTTGATTTCACCAAGAGCACTTGAAGTTGATTGCTGATTTTTGTTTATACCTTTAACATAAATATTTTGGGATTTCCTAAGATTCAGAAGCTGTCAAAAAATTGGTTTGTTTGTTTCTTGATAAGAAGAATATCTCTCAGATGAATTTTACATTTAAGATACTTCAATTTTTGTGCTTCTATGCTTCTATGAAGCTGGTTGGTTGGTCTTCCAAAAGTTATTGACATGAGATTAAGTGCTAAACATATTTTGATTTATGTTTTTTGGTTCAGCTACACAAATGAATGACGAAGGGCAGGAAAAGGAAAATCAAGCTTCATATGAAGTTGTGGGGAACGACCAAGTGTGCACAATGTGTGAGGAATTTGCTTCCCAGGCACTTGATTACCTGAATGCAAACAAGACCCAGGCAGAAATTATTGATATGCTCCATCAAGCCTGCTCTCGAGTACCAACTTTTGAGCGAGAGGTATGCCTTAAGTTCCACTGTGAATCATTGATTAGAATTTGATATTTATGGTTGCTGTTGAAATAGAATAATTCTGGCATACTCCTTTTCTCCTCTCTGCGCACAGGTATGCGTTAAGTTCCACTGTGATCAATTAAATTTTGATAATTATGGTTGCAGTTGAAATAGAATCATTCTAGCATACTCCTTTTCTCCGCTCTGCCCTTCTTCTCCAACATGTTGGGATTCTAATGTATCGATGGTAAATGAATTCATAAATTGTTTAATCAAACTGTGGTTCTTTCTTTTAGTAGCTAATACCATTGCATCTTAAATCTTTATTATTCAAATTTAGAAATAAAATCAGTGGGATTTGATTCATGTTAATAAAATGCTAGTTTAATTTCTCTTTAAAATTTTCTAGCAAGTACAAAGATAGATATTGAATGCAATAATTGGCTTGATTATTTAAATGACCAACCTAAAATGACAAGTACAATTTGGATGGCCAATGGATTACAGGTGTTTCATGTCTGGTTCAATGAAATGCACGTTAGTAGTTGGTGGTGTTGATAGGTTTTATAGCTTGTGCAAATATCCTCAAGTTGATAAGATATGAAACTTGGATCTCATAGATCCTTCTCACATGACGTGTCTGTTTAAAAGTTATCGAATATATGGTTTTGGTAATTTTCATGATGCTGTATATGATTTTGTAATTTGATTAACACAGTGCCTCAGATTGGTGGACTATTATGCCCCTCTCCTCTTTCTTGAGATTTCATCCATGCAACCTGAACAGTTCTGTCAAAAGGTCAATCTCTGCCAACAGATAGCACTCATTTCCTCAGAGTTCAAACAAGATAAATGTGTGATTTGTCACCGTGCCGTTTCAGAAGTACTAATCAAGTTGAAAAACCCTGACACACAGGTTAGCCCTATAGATGTAAATAATTTCCTGTTATTATGGCTGTGGCAAACTGGTAACAGTAAAAATTATCAACAGTGTTTCTAAAATTTTTCCCTCATTTTAGCTTTTGTTGATTTCTTATGGCTTAATACCTGATCCTGCTTGTATGCATTGCCAAGAAAAGTTTCTGATGACATCTTGAACTTCTATTTGAATACGTCCTGCCATTCAACCTGTGTTGTCATAACATTTTAGCTTGTTTTAGTACCATTCCTTACCTCAACTTGTAGTTTTATAGCATTTAAATACACTCTGCACAATTAACTTGTGTCATGTAATATCAGTCATCTTTTATAGGTTGATTCCAGTTGATTTGGCATTAAGGCTTAGTGTAGTTGAGTTGTCTTTGTCATTTTAAGATGCTTTTGTCTGGAGAGTTGAAAACATCAAGTTGTAATTATGTGGTATACGTTGGCAGAAAAATGAACAGATATTGAGGTTTGAAACAAAATTTGTGGACGCTGAAGTTACAGAATGAAATTTTTTATTGACTCAATTACTATTTTTCCTTCCATGGCTGAAATATGCTTCAATATGGTCTCATTTCAATTTTTGTTGTTTTATTATTTAAACATGAGATTTGTCTACCAATTGAATGACTTCATTCTTTCTTTTCTTTTTCCAGCTAGAGATAATTGAGTTGCTTCTAAAGGCGTGTGATTCCATGGAAAACTATGCAGCGAAGGTGAGGAGCATTATGCTAATACAAAATATGTGAATGACTTATGATTTATTCTAATTTATGTCCTGAATCAGTACTGAAATTGCCGTAAGCTTTTCCATCTAGCTGTTCTGGCTTGATCTATGCATAGATCTACTAGAGCCATCACCACTTTGTATGCAAGATATGAAAAGTTTGGACTAGAGTCTAGTGTTTGCTAGGATGGTTGCTTTTGGATAAAGAAAAACAAAGTTTTAAGGTAGCCCAATTTCTGATAGTGACGTCATCCTCCTTTGCTCATTGTTGATTGGGGGGATGAAACACAAGGGACTGTTATGACATCTAGAACGTGCAATATTACTCTTGCAATTGATGAAAATAAATGATTCCATAAACTATATTTGTGGGTGGAACTCCTCAAGAAGAGTTGGCAGTTTCTGCTTGCTGGGGTACTAAATAAATGATTACCAGAATCAAGATATTTACTTTCATTTTTGTGGCGTGTAATGTGAGGGTTCTAAAGATATCTTGATGACATGCAGTGCAAGAAGTTGGTATTCGAATATGGTCCAATCATCCTTATGAATGCAGAACAATTCCTGGAAAGCAAAGACATCTGCACCATGTTACATGCCTGTGATGAACCTCAAGTTTATAGTGAAGAAATGAGAACAGTGGTAAGGGCCGATTCTTAATCATGGTGGCCAAAGAGATCAAGTGGATGAATATCATGCTACTTTAAGCTGTCCTCATCTGAAATTCTCGCCCCATATATTTGTGTGTATGAATATATATACCAATGATTCTGCTGCCGTTATGCTGTAACTAAATCTGTGTTCCAACATGTGCGGATTATTTGATAGATGCGAAAGCTTAGTTCTTTGCTTATTGGCAGTACTTGTGGAAATGTGTTGTTTATTTTGGCTTTCGGTTCTTTAGATCATGTTTATCTGGTGGCTTAGATTGCCAATCTCTCTTTCTGCAGAGATTATTCTCTTCAAGCATGCTTATCTTGGCATATTTAAATATACTTTGAACTAAATTTGATCCGTTTACTACTGTAATTGAATCAATCGAAATATCAATTTACGAGAAATAATATGCAAATAAACATTATGGTGTATATTTTGAAAAAAATTGTAACTCTAAATATTCTTGCGTTTATTGCATTTACATGTAAAAATTTATGTTCAAGATCAAAAAGTATTCCTTTTAACCTTTCAACAGACATGGCTATAAGTTCTGATTTCCTCGGTTAATAAAATGAGTATCAAGCATTGTATTACATAAATCATAATTGAAACGCTCACCAAAGGGTTTATTAGCATAGTTTAACAAACAAACGCTTGAAGCCTCCCGAACCGACAAATCTTTGGAATTTTTTATTGTTCTCTTTCCGGCAGCTTAGGAAGCCATAAACATTGATTTTATATACAGAATGTTTATTTTTCGAATTTCTCATTTTTGCTGCATTTCATTCAGCTCCATGGGTTCATCTTCATTACTTTTCTTAAAAAAGATTCATACTAAAATTTCGAAGTTATGATTCTTTGCTTTATTAAATTATAGATGAAGTAATCATTGATCCCTTGAGTTTTCATAGTATTACGCACCCAAAACTTATCGAAAGTATAAACATAATTTCTATATTATATCAATTAATAAGGATATAAACTTGATCAAAGCAAAACGCTCAACCATGTGTCCCTCCATTAATACGAATCTCGCAAATACGGTGATTTTTAGTCAGAGTGGATTTGTTAGTTTTCTATATTAAATTTGCCCTGTCGTCAAATTCTCCTTTTCCATGGTGAAAGCCATGTTATAGGGCCAAGTCTTCTATAAGAAATTTCAAACTGGTTAAGATGGTCAAAGAAAACTGCAAGTTGTTGGAGTACTCCCAATTGCTGGAAATGTCAAACAGCTTTGATCTAGAATCACGCTGCTAACAGAAAATTCACACGTCACCAAGTGACCTACGCTGTTCGTGTCGCCGACCAAACACCCCGCATGAACATGCTCATTATTTCATGAATTTTGCAACAGAACAATACCTCTCGATCCGACAGCAAACGCCAATTTGAAGCTTCAAAATAAACAGCTTTTAATTACAGAATCCAACTTCGCAAAGTAACACCCGAAATGGATCCTCCAAATAAATTACAAAGACAAAGAGATGAAAGTAAAAAGAAAAACCTTGATGCCATGATATCTTTAAAGGAGCAAACAACAGGGAGTCCAATTTTCTGGACTCTTTCTAACAGCAGTTACAATAGGGGCAGAGGGGGTTTCATATAAACAAAGACTACGAGAAATGGTACTTTCATATAAACAAAAGCATCTTGCATTAGTATCATTTCCTTAAACTTCATTCAGGAGGAAAGAGAAGCATCTAAACGAACGAAACGGTCCATTGAACGAACAAATTTTCCTTGAGAAGGGGATATCCTCCCTCCCCCGCAGGCACAACGAGAAGTTAAATTTATAATTGTGTAAAACCTAGCTGTTACCTGATGCACAAGGAAATGCATGCCATGTGTATTCCTATTGATGCTGGTGTAAGTAAAATTAGTCTCTCATATAAAGAAGAGGAAGATACAATTTCGTCCAGTATCCTAGACTTTCCTTCAAAAGAGGTAGTTTGCCACCTCTGAACAGGTGTGATTTGTTACCCCACATCGTCACTGCTGTTCATTTTTTTAACTAATCAAACTGACCAAAATGACTGTACATCTGGCGTCGGGTATAAACCCCCAACATTAGGCCTTGTGACAGATGACTTCCCTAGACCACCTTCTGGGACTTGTACAGTCTGGTCCTTCCTGCCAAAGCAAAAAAAAAAAAAAGAAGTAATTAGACATCATACCAAAATATATACAGGAAATCATCATCATATCATCATAGAGACATATATTTAGCATTTGGGAATAAAATATACAATATCTGAAAAGTCAACATTATATTCATGTTAGAAATCCAGGTAACAAACCGCTAATTGCAAAAGGCCAACTAATAAAATAGAACCAAATGTCATGCATTTGCAAAATTATGTGCAGATGTTTCAAAGTAGCAATTAAGTGACTTTGGATTTGGACAATAATTGGGTATAAAAGTGACCAGCATTTAGGTTTAATTGTGTTGCAAACGTAGTATAATTGTTATTGCAGATCCTTTAGATTTCATAATTGATAATTAAAACGTGTCAAATGTAATTTTACATCAATCAAATTTTCACCAGAATAAAAAATCAGCTGTAATTGCATCAGATTTTAAATTTTCCATTTTGACAATTGCAAAAGCTTTGACCAAAATGGCAGAAACACATAATAGCATCCACCTCTTTCTGTTTTGCCTTTGCAAAATAAAAGACTAAAATAATCAAGGAGAAAATCCTATGACATTCCACAACCTAAATCAGCTAGGGCATCAGACTGTAAAACTTAACAATAGATCAGAAGTTGCAAGATAAAAAGTTCATATGATGAAAGGTGAAGTTAGAAGTTTTTCTGAAAAAACACTGGAGCTGAATGGAGAAAATGTCTGAAATTATCAACAACGTCTTTAATATGCATAACTGTTAGTCTGAGATCCTAACCAGTTGCACAAGTAGAGATACAAAGATTTTATTCAACAGATTCAATTCAACTGATAACTATATACTCCTGAAAAAATAGAAGTTCAGTTTCCTTCAATTGAGCAGCCACTCAATCTTTGACCAAAAAAAAGGAAGAAAAGAGAATGGTGATGACACAAATGGTTCCACGCTAACCACAGGAAAAACATCAGCGTGGACAAGTTGGGAGACCATTTGTGTCACGAAATGTCCAAATCTGAAAGGAGCATGGTCTCTAAATCAATTGCATTACTCGATGCATCTCTGGGCTTCAATGAGAATGATTTGTCGTTTCAGAGTAAATTATAACCAAGGATATTCACAGCTTCAAGCCATCTTTTTATCTTTCAGCCACAAATTATTGAATATCATATGACCCTTTAGCTTTCTGAATGAGGCTTTCCATCATTCATCTACTATATTGTGATGCTAGGACAGCCTAAAATTGTAACAATACAAGATCCTTAGCTTAAAGCTTGATATCCTTGTGCTTTGAAGTTTTTCCCTAACCAATCGTCCTAACAGATATCTTAAATAAAATAGACCAGAAGAAATCGTAAGATTAAAAACATCAGTATCCAAGAGATTCTAAATCACTAAGCAAATATCCAAAACAAGTAAAAAAATAAGTTTTTGCATCAAGTCTGAAGTCACAGGTTGAACAAAAGGATGCAGCAGTAAGTGGAAATGGAAAAAAAAAGCAAGAGCAACTCTAGCTCAAAGATAAGTAAAATGAAGAGCTAAACATGAATGATTAAAAACTCTAGCTCAAGGATATCAAGTGAGTGAACCAGACGAGAACCATCCCACACAGCTTCAGTCCAATCACCAACCAATTCTGGATTTACCTGGTTCCAATTCAGTTCTAGTTCAGAATGAACCATGGCTAGTCTATGAAACAAGAACAAGATTGAGAGTACATGATGGTTAAGTTCTACAAGAGAACTGGGTAAAAAAGCTTGGGAAGAGAATAGGTTAAACCTAATAAGTACTCTCACATTTAAGTCAAACAATGATATACCTAAAAGATATAGCACAAAAATATTAAGCCACAACGATCACCCATGCTCCACAATTTAGGAATCAGCGTGTTGCATTAAGATGGCAAGATATTCCATCCATACCACCTTAATAAATCAACTCAAGTGACCTCTGATCAATCACCCAAGTTTTAATCAATGACAAAAGTCAGATGCAAATTTTCTCACAATGTTGCATGTGCACAACCAAAAATGTATTCGAGTAATTTGAAATAGCAAAGAATCATGGGTTGAAGTACTCACTTGGGCCAATGATTAGCTGGAGAAGTATCAAAAAAATGACTTCCCGTAACTCCAGTGGGACTCTCATAAACGATTTCATTCTGAGCACTATCCTCCTGGGGTTTCAGGGAGAAATGGCTCCCACTGCCTGGCAATGGAGCAATAGCATGTTGTAACCACGGATCATCACTTGAACCGGTGCCTGGACTAAATGCCCCAGAATTCTGGGCATTGCCAAGAAGCATGTTCTGGGGAGATTGAGTAGCAGAAAAAACTGGATCATCTTTTGTGAAAAGTGAAGCCATTGTTTTCTGAGATGATTGCGGCACAACATCTTCCTTGATTGGTCTGGTTGGTTCTGGAGGTAGAAGCCAGCTTCCTGGACCACCTATCAAACCTAAACCATCCTGACCAAGAGGAGTACTGCTCCACATTTGCCATGTTCCCTTCTCATTCAAATGCATATCATCTAAAGGCGAATTGTGCAAGTCTTGAGATTTAGGAGTAGTTGGAAACCAAGCAGATCCATTATGCCTTTCATCAGCACCTCGTAATCGTGACAATGGAGACTCAATTGGGGAGGGCTTGGTCACTTCAGAAGATGCAGATAAATTTCTCAAAGCACGAGGCCTTTCCAATCCAACTTCTGATGGAAAACTAGTCTCCAGGTCCAAGTGAAAATTATGAAGAGACTCTGAAACCGGTCCAAGCAATGATCCTGGATCAGGAACATAACATGGGTCTTCAAACAGTTCTGGTTCCTCAGGTATAAATTCATGGGACCCATCAACGCCACGAGGGAAAATGGGTTCTATGGGAGGTGAAAAGCCTAAACTACTGCTACTGGAAACACTTGAATAGGTAGGAAGAGCAAATGGTGATGGCAGTCCAAAACTAATAGGGTTGTCAAATGATTGTAACGATGATGGTTGCCCTTGCAACTGTGGACTTTGTTCTGCTTGGGGCTTTGAATTTGGCCTGCTAATGACATTTGTATTTGAGGAAGGAGCTGATGATGTACGAGTAAATAATTGGTGCCATGACTTTTTAGGTGCTGGCATTGGTTGTGGTTCTGGAAGAACCTGTTACAAAAAAGCATAACCATGTAATACTGAATTTTATAACTAACATGGTGCATTAAATTAAACTTCTAATAAATTTGCCATCATATGACTACCAATGTGCTTATATTTATCTAAATATTCACAAGTTACTGGGAAATATGGGCAACAAAATAATAAATCGAACAAAAAGTTCAAGAACTGAAAATTTTATGATTATGTTCATCAATCAAAATGACCAAAAAGAATTAGTTTAGAAATGAAACCTTGCCAAAATCTAAATAAATAACTCTAGACAAGCACACTGCGATAACTGAAGTCAGTGCGAAGTGATTTCTGCATACCTTGCTTGGAAAACCATTGAGTAACCTAATAGCATGAAATAAGCTATAGAGCAAGACAACTTACAGGGCAGTTTACATTCTTTTTATCCCCGTTAACACTTGAAGATTTCCCAACTGGATGTTCAGGTGGACATGTATCCCTCCTAGGAGCAAAAGTATGGCCATGATCTACAGAAGAGCTGAACTTGCTTTCTTTCACAGCATTAGCAGAAGAATTAGCAGTCTTTCCAAAGAAACCACTTCCAGTAAAAGCTCTAGAAGAAGACAAAAATGTGCCCCTCATTCGATCTAGATACCTTGTTCCAGCAGTTCCACGGCTGAAATTGCTTGCAGATGAATGTTTTATTCCATATCCTGTCTCAGAGGTCTGGCACCTGACACCTCCCATCCCAGATTTCTGATGTTCTCGACGGTCGGTTTCACTCTTTTTATCAAAGTCCCGCTTTCGCTCACTTTCCTTGGTAGGTTTCTTTTCCAACTCTTCTGCATCCGAGTTACTTTTACTTGAACTCTTGTCTTTTTCCTTCCTTCTTTCCTGATGCTTCTTCTCTGCTTCTTTCTTAGCGTCCTTTTCCCGGGTAGTGGGTGGTGAAGTTTTGCTTCTGTCTTTCTCAGCCTCCATTTTCTCATCTCTCAGCTTTCTACGTTCCTCAACTAATCTTGCAACTTCCTCCCTTTGTTTCCGTTCCTCCTCCTCCAAAAGCTCTTTCTCTAACCTAGCTTGTCTTCTCTCCTCAGCCTTTCGACGTGCTTTATCTCCTTTACTCTCATGACAATTTCCCCCATTCTCACCCCTCTTGGCTAACATCCCTCTACGATCTGCATCAGAAGAATCATCTTCATCCAAGGAACTAATTCTAAATATCTTTCTCCAAATCCATCTAATGCTGAGGAAAAAAGAAGCCAACAACTTGCATGCAAAAATAGCAACACCAGAATAAGATTTCTCAGCCAAACAGTTCTCGTCACCACCAAAAATTCCATTCCCATTTTTTGGCCAATAATTAGACTTACCAGCACTAGAGCCTTTAACCCAGTTCCCATTTTCTAACCATTCCTGATTACACATCCATCCATTATCAGACCATGCCTTACCGTTCAACATCTTCCCACCTTTTCCAACAAGATCCTTAATAATTCCAGAATTAGACATTCCAAATCCAGCAGTCACAGCCAAGTCTAGAACAGGCCTTTTAGAAATATGACCACAATAAGAACACATAAATTTACCACCGCCAGGATTCTGATCTCTATAAGGAGTCAAGCAGTTTCTACACCTTCTGGTAGCAGTCTTCCTAAGCTTCTGCAATTCAATAGCTTCCAATCTTTTCCGTTCCCTCAATCTGGCATTTCTACGGACACGCCAAGCTGAAAGCTGAGGCATCAAAATCTCATACCAAAAGAGAGTAACCAAAAGGACAAAAACACAAGCGATTTTGGGTGAGGTGATCTCGAATCGAAAAGCAGGTGGCAATAGCTGTGAAAAAGCCCATAATCCAATCAGAGGAATGAGTAACCAAGGTAGCATGGTAACAACCCGGCGAGACCACTTCTGGATTACGCACAGAATACACATTATCCTCTCCAACCCAAACCTGTCTTCTTCGTTTCACAAATCAATCAAACAAACGAACCCTAAGGAATTCAATATTTTAAATGAATTTACACAATTGAAAACCCTAATCCCTGATTTTCACATGAAATCGAATAAAATCATATCAATGCAGAGCGCGATGGTTGCTTCGTCGACAAACCTCAAGAACCCTAACATCATAGAAAATGAAAAATAAACACACGCATAAATTAAAACAACAAATACAAATTAAACAACAAAAAAAAAAAAGAGAAACAACTTAAAACAGACATTAATAATTGAATGATCGTCGTCGATGGATTAACACGGCAACAACCGGACAGAGAAGGGCGACGTATTGGGAGCTGAGGGAGTAATGAAAAAGGAAAGAAAAATAAAAGACTTAGAAAACTTACAGGCTGATTAAGAGAGAAGGAGCGAGACGATTGGTTAGGCAATCAATAAATGGGAAAAAGAATCGAGCATGGGGAGTCGGGTCGAGCGGCGGATTCGGGTTAAAACCGGTGGGTGTTTCTGTTTGTGGCTTTGTTTGGGTCTATCGTTCTTACCATCGAAGAAACTGAGAGAGAGATTACGAATAAACAAAATAAATAAATAGTAATTAATAAGATAAGAGAGAAGGAGAAGAAAATGAGGGAATGTAAGGAAATTTCATTTTCAAAGTTTCTTACGTATTTTAGTTATTTCATTTATTTCCGCTATTTTCCCCAATCTAATTAATTCCGCCTCCTTTTTTAATCACTCCATCTTAATTTTGATTAAACTAATTAAACTATTGATTACGGTTCAAAATCAACATCATTAATGAACCTCTTCATTCATTATATCTTCATATCATATGAATCTGAGATTATCCCGTTGAGTAAATTAAACCTACGATTGCCACGTGACCTCTAATTAATTAACCATCTAATGCATCCATTTTTCACTTTATTACGCAATCAATTAACTTCTTTTGAAATTTCCCAATTTTTGTGATCTTTTATGATTTTAATATAATCTTTTTTATTTTATACCTATGAATTATTATATTTTTTCAAAGAATAAAAAAAATAGTCCATTGCAATGAATACATTTATCAAATATTTATTATCCATTATTATTTAGATATTTTGAATTTTATCTAATTCATTATTATTTTTATCAATTTTTAATAGTTATGATTTTCATGAAAGATTATATAATGAAGTATTTAAAGTCTAACAATAATATGCAAAATACTATTCTAAATATAAGACATGTCTCAATGCAAGAAGATGCCATCATGATGAACAATATGATATATAACAACAAGTTTCATTAGTATAAAATTAAGTCCATATTTCACCAGTTAATTAAGGCCCTTGAAGATCATTCAATCATATAAAAAGGAATGAAGGAAATAAGGATACATAGATAACTAAGCAGCTGTTCCAGTAGTCCTGCATGCTTTCTTACTTGGAAATGGGGTTACAGAAGACCTTTCCAACTGCTTGCTTACTGACGTCGAATTCTGCATGACATGGTCCAAGCACCAACATTGAAGTATTTCTCAAGGAAGCACCCCAAGCGAGGGAAGCTGAACAAAATGGAAGCAAGAATGCCAAGCAATGCTGGTGAAGGTAGAAAAGCAAGTCGAAAGAACATCCTTGATGGGCGATGATTGGATCTTCTAAGTTGGTCAAAAGATGATCATCAATTATCATTCAATACTATTTTTATTTTAATTTAATGATAGGCTTAAGTGTATTTAATAATAGATTTTATATTTTGATGGAAAATTATTATTTAAGTTTACAAACCCAATATTAGAATGACTTACATCAAGTCTGCTTGGCTTCATAAACAAAAAGGTTTTTCAGATTATGAAATATTACTTATTTTTAGCCAATAATTTATACCAGTCAAAATTACTGATTCGTGAATGAATAAAATAAAAATAAACCTTTAAAATAATTACAAAGAATAAAAAATTTATTTTATATTATATAATATAATAAAACTGGAGATTTTAAAAAATATGATAAAAATAAAGAGGGGGGAGGGCAACATGATGGTCCATGAGAGAGATAATAGGAGTCATAAGACCAAAACTGGAGACATGACTGGGCCTAACTCCCTGCTCTTTCATGTCATAAATCAATAATTTGACCATGATTTCTTTCTTTATTACACAACCATCTGCTTTCTCCTTCTTCTAACAAAATTATATTATATTAATTACTGGATATTTAATTCTTAATTTTTGTTCAAAAAAAGATATTATTTCTTAAATTTTTATTTTGAAAAAGAAAAATGAAATTATCATTCTAGAATATCTCAATATGTATTAAATCAATTAATATAATATAATTCATTTGAAAAATAACTGGAAATGTAAAAGATTAAAATTGTATTTTATTTTACCATATTTATTAAATTATATATAAAAATATAAATTAAGTCTGAATAATATTTTCCCTTTTAAACCTATATTAATATTATATGCGTAATTTATTTAAATAATAACTAATTATTTTCTGAAAATTATAATAATTTTAAGAAAAAGATGTATTATCATAATCGATTTTCTTTTTTTTTTTGGCAGGAAAAAAACAAAAGTAAAGAAGAGAAAGGACAAGGCATTCATGAAAAGAGAGCGGTGAAAGTTGGCAGACGCTGTCTGTGCATGTCTAGGCTTGTGCTGCAAGTTATGTAGTCGTGCTAGGGTTAAAGTGTATATATATATATAAGTATTCCAAACGAATTATCCTTTCACCTGTAAAATTACATTTTTTTAAAATAATATAATTTAAAAGAATAATAAGTTAACATTAGAGGAGTGAGTGGAAAATGCATCGGAAAGCTTGGAGGGGAGGATTGACAAATGGCGGTAGTCCTAAAAATGGTGGTGAATGGGGGGGTGTTGTTTTAAATTGTATTTGTCGGAGGATTCCAATCCGAAAGTTGCTGCTTTTTATCTTTTGTTGTCATGTGGCTTTTATTGAGTACACTGCAAAAATATTCGAAAACTAATATGTATTCGTTTGAATTCATGACATGTAATCGTTTGAGGCAGGTTCAAAGATTTTCCCTTTTACCAAAAACAATTCCCTCTTAGATTTATTTTCTTAAAATAAAATAAAATCGTGAGGATGTTTCAGAAGGTACGCTGCATTTTGAATTTGAAACCTTCAAACAGTGTTTAGAAAGTTTATCCTCTTATAATATTAAATTATTAATCATTATGATCTCAATTGATTAATATTAATTTAGTTTAATATCAAGATTTCCATCAATATGGTTCAATATTATCTCTTAGATATCATCAATCTATCATTACGTTTATATTACTCATTTATTTAAGTTTTAAATATTAACTTATTTTATATATTATTAAATAATATGATTTTTTAAAAAGTAATATTTTAATCAAATAAATATATTAAACGTTACTTAAAATATCATTATCCAATAAAATCTGTAAAAATACATCAATTTATGATTACCATAAATGTAGAAGAATAAAAGAAACAAGGAAATGCAATTATGGAAGGAATTATCACATTTTTCTAACTAGTTCACAATAAAGGTGAGGTATTGTCTTGGCTATTTTCATGCATTTTGACCAATTTAGTTCTGTGGTTGAGTCTAAGAGATGCAATATTCAAGTACTTCATCAACTATTTTCCTAAAATACATATGATTTCATTTTTATTCTCTGTATACATACGATATTTTTAATTGTTAAGCAATTAATAAATATATCATTATGAATAATTTAAGATAATGATATCCATTCAAGAATATGGTATAATTCTTCAATTTAGTTAGATCAGTGATGTATGATCTTGAAATGTAATATTTTACTATGCCATGAATATTTAAAATTATTATTAAAGCTTGATTGTAAGGATATAAACTTGTGAATTGAATGAATTTTTGATAAATATTTAATAAATAAGGGGAAAAAAAAGGGAGAATATATACAGAAAAGAAGAAGAATCTGTTGCAGTAGTTGTTAAGAAATAAACAAAAGATGAATGATAATAAAAGAACAAAGCTTCTGTGTTGGTTAGGCGTTTTAATGGTCAGAATCAGAGTGGTAACCCCATTTACCCCCTCTCTCTCTCTCTCTCTCTCTCTTCTCAACCCTACCACCCCTTCATTTTTATCCCATGATGTGCATTAGCGTGGAACTGGAGTGTTGAATGCAACCTCAGTCATATATAGACGCACCAACACTCGGCCATGTAATACAGAGACAGAGGAAAAGGATACCCAAGAAGCAGCGGAAGAGGAAGAGCATCTTTTGATGGGTAATTACAGGTTTAGGTTATCTGATATGATGCCAAATGCTTTGCTTTACAAGCTTAAGGGAATGGCTATTTCCAAAAGCAACCATGATAACACTACTTCTGCCACCATTTCTCATTCCTCCGGCCACAAACAGACTGTAATTGCAAGAGGGACGGCTCCGGTTGCGGCTGTTTCTGCCCCTGCAGTTTCACAGCCATCTAAAACAAACCAAACTCCCCACCCCTCTTCTTCTCCAAGAAAGTCTTACCATTTTACCAGAGAATTGAAATTGACAGACTCCTATTTCCCTGATCCGCCAAGAAGATCTTCTAAACGACGACAACTCAAGCGAAGAGCCGCTGTCCAGCGCTCTGCTTTCCACACTGTCATCGTCTCCTCTGCCAGTTGCGGCAGCCGTGCCACTCTTTATACTAAATCATCAGGTTCCCTGCCTGATTACTCTGCTTCTTCTAGTTCCGATAACTCTCCTGATGAATCATCTGGTCCCTTTGAAGATGAATCATTTCAACCAGAGGTCAGGTCTGATCGTATTCTTCCAACAGAATCATTTGATAAGATGGTGGACTGGTCTTGTTCTTGTCCGCGCGAACTAGTTTCGGATGACACTGACGATGATATTATAATCGACGTGGGTAAGAAATCCATTGATAATAAATTTAATAAGCTAGACATTTCCGATCTTGATCTTCCGCCAATCGTAACAAAGAAAGAGATTACCAAAGAAAAAGCTAATTACAGAAAGAATCCTCCGGCCAAAAACCAAGAAAAGAACAGCAAGAAAGAATACAAGAGCAATGGTTCTGTTGCAAGAAATACTTTTCATTCTCCAGGACTGAAACTCGGAGTTAAATCGCCAAGAATTGGAAGAAGCAGGAGAAGCCAGGGCAGCAGAAAGAGCGTGTCGTGGAATTCTAGTTCAAGCTTAAGAAGAAGTCCGCTTTCCAACAGTGTTGCAATCGTAAGATCATCGTTGGATCCTCAGAAAGATTTCAAGGAATCAATGGCGGAAATGATTGCGGAAAACAATATCTGGGCATCGAAAGATTTAGAAAACCTTCTTGCTTGCTATCTTCAATTAAACTATGATGAGTACCATGATCTTATTATTAAGGTGTTTAAGCAAGTCCTGTTTGATTTGCCAGAAACCATGTCCAAGTGACTTCACTTCATGGTTGTTTGTATTATTTAATCATGGGATGCAACAAACCAAATGCATACATTAGTTACAATTAGGATTTGCAAAGCATTGAATTATTAATACTTTTAGTTTAGTTTTTATCTATATCAATCTAGTGTATTAATTACAGATGGACAAAATATCATATATTACGATCAAATTGATTGATCTAATCATATATGATGAATCAAATTCATCTAAAAATCATTACTCTTGATCGCTTTCTGGGTTCAAAGCAAACTCGGTTTCCTTCAAATTCTGGAGAAAGGGAGAAGAAAGCTACTACTGATTCAATTCATGAAGAGAAAGCACCAAAATTTTGTTTAATGTTCGAATGGAGTCATGTAACCAACGGGAAGAAAACATTAGAGGGAAATAACAATTATATTATATTGATAGGAAAGCATGGAGGAGAAGTAAGTTGATGGGTGATTGACAAAGCAAACAAAAGGGGAATCTCAGTTGATCAGTATTCAAAAAAGGGTCCCTAATTTTATGGTTGCAACAGAACAGTTTTTTTTCCCATTAAACTGTAATCTTTATAATTAATATATTCAGACACACACTGAATCATGAAGCTATGTATTATCCACTGGATGTACTTTATTACAATTTGTCACATCCTGCATTGCTCAGAATTCTAACCAACAAAAATAACAAGCAAAGCTCTGAAGAATATCGACTTCTCCAAGAAGCAATCGACACTTGAGAAAATAACGATTTAATGAACTGACCAACCTTTTCATTCATTAAAATGGCAAACTTTGATTTATTCATCGGTTCAAACACTCCAATTTTAGCTTTAGAATAAAACAAACTTTAAATTTTATTTAAATATTTATATAAAATTTATCGAATGTATTAAGAAAAATGGAGAGTTTCATGTTGTTCTTGTTAAAAATAATTCTATAGATTCATCCCTAATATTTAAGTGTATTACGATCGATGCATAATAAAATATTCTTACAAGTAATTTAACTGGTTTAAGAGAAAATAATGAAATGGTATTACAAGAAATAAGCATTTATTCAAATAAAATAGTAATACATTCCCTTTTGGTGTCATTCTGTTTACAAGACGATTCCTCACATCAAACTCAGACTGGTTTCAAACAATTCATTCAAAACTGTACAACGAATCAAACAGACCTGTGCAAGGAAGCAAAATCTTTAATAAGGAAAAAAGAAATCACCTAACTAACGACCACCAAACAGTATGTAAATGTAATTACCATCTCAGTATCATTTACTTGTATATTTCTCATGCTGCAGGCTGTGGAGATAGAAACATGACAATTTCGTACAAGAATAAAATGATTAGCATTACCAGGATTTGGTCCCTTATGGTGATAATGTTGCTGTTTTTGTAGGAAATAGTAGGATCTAAATCCAAAGACAAGCACTTGAGCTCTATGGAGAAAGAAGATTTCCGTCCTTGCAGGTGTGGCTGACATATTAGTTCACCTGAGACACACTTGAAATCCCCCATGCTCCATTCCTGTATTCAACCTATCATAATCATTCACCTTATTTAACTTCTGCGAGTTATAAGATAATATTCCACTGGATCAATGTTCATATGATTATCCAAATCCATGACATTGATGTATTTTGTGTTTTAGATGCGACGATTCTTGTTCGAGCAAGGCAGACCTTCTTTGGATGGTAAACTTTTTAGGTGGGTGTTTTCAGAAACCTTATATAAATGATTTCAGATATCAAGTCACTTGGGTCAGCACTTACTGGTTAAATTGCCAACACTTCTGTATAAAACATAGGTTTTCGCTTGAGATGCTACAATTTCATCAAATTAGCGGAGTGAACCAGATTTCACAAGTATTGTCCCGAGTTATGTATGCAGTATGAAGATATAATCCGATTTTCAAGGTCATAATTGGACTCTTCAGTTATGCACTACAAGCAAGCGAAAAGCAGTGAGCATGCTAAGTTGAACCAGTGAGACAGAATTACCTCAAAATGTTGTCCCATAGTGACAACAATGGCGTTTGGACCTGTAGTAAAAGACAAGGGACCACCAGCGGACTGGACTGAAAACCGAGAAAGTGTTGCAGGAAGGTGAAGACACAAAGTATGATCGTTGCATTTGCTGTTTTTGTCTTGGGTTGGACATGGGTTTCGTAACCCGCTGAGACTTCTGTTCTTGTATCTGTACAAACTGAAAATAGATTCGGTGCCTTGGATCCTCTTTCCGAATTGCAGTCTAGCTATGTTTTCAACAAATATTTGGCCCAGTAGTTCAGCAATCTCTTCTAGTTTGCTTGCAGTGATCTCCATTCTCTCACTGCATCGTACCAAAATCTAAATTTACAAATCTAGAATTTTTAGGGTTCTAAATGCATAAACTATTTCATAAATTCAATTATTAAAAAATCATAAAAATGATTGATTTTAATACATATATCTTAAGTATAATTTCAAATCTGAGTTATTATAATTCCCTAATTATATATGTCTTAGGAGCTAATAAAACATTAATATATATATATATAGGAATATATAGTAGAACAATTATACATGTTTTACCTGTGCGGCAATGCAGTGTAATTATTTAGAAGCAATTATGGAACCGATTTAATAATTAATCTTGCTTGCTAAATATGATTAAGTAGTTACTAAGTTTTCAAAATATAAAAGATAGTTGTAATGTTTCATGAAGAATCTGTCAGAATACCTGAAATCAGGATAATTATCTGCCACGTAGTAACCTCGCGCGCATTTCACTCGTTTATTCCCCGACTGGACCCAAGCAATCTTCTCCTTATTCCCATCACCGGAACTTTCCTGGTATCCGATTTTGGTCACTTCTAAGTCTCGAAAAATCCGATCAGCATCGACGGACAACGATCGGTGTAAGTCATCGTCGAATATCCCGTGTTCAACGATCACAAAAGCACCGAACTCCCTGGCAGACCGTAAAAGCCGATCAATGGTCTCGTAGTCTCCTAATTCCAATAAACCATAATCGATTTCTTCAGGAATGATCTGTGGGCTATCTTCATCGTCATCGTCATCGTTATCATGTTCATCATCTTCGTCGAGTGAGATATGAGGAGGAGGAAGGGAAAGGTCGGGAATGTGGAGGGATTTCTCGAGGTATTCGGATAAGACAGGATTAGCAGCGGAGCGTGACCCTTTTGCGGTGGGGATGGGAGAAGGCGGCGGTGCTTTTAGCTTTAAATCGCTTGTATTACGTAGAAGAGACATGACTGGCCGGCTGCAGTGGTGGTTTGGTTTGATTCAAAGCAAAGGCGTGAAGCGAGATGGAGGAGGAGAAAGGTGATGGGCTATTCTCTTGGTTTACAGTTAGTTGCAATGGAGATTTTCATTTGAAAGGTTAAGAAGAAGGGCCCATTGGGCATTTTCTCTGCATGCACGTTCGGCGTCGTGTGCACTTTACCTTCTCTAATTATTGTTATTGTTATTATTAGATACATTAATACATCATACATTTATATATTCATAACAAATTACAAATATTTTTTTAAAAAAATTTGAATGCATGTTATAGAATTAAATTAATAAAATACTATATATACTAAATTTAAATTAAATAAATTAAAGTTATGAGCTATATATATACATATGGTAAGGAATTACAATAAAGGAAAAAAATCAGCAGAAGCTGAAAAGAGTACTTTTTCAACGCCGACTTGTAATAGCTATTGGTTCTTTATGTTCAATGAATTGAAAATGATAAAATTAGTTAGGAGCCGACATTGGGGCCATGGCCCCCACGTAGACGTTTCCTTTCCACCACCACCGGTGTTTCAGAAACAGGAAGACCATTACCACCCATAATATGTCTTCCAAGCAAGTTCTGTCATCATTTTTAAGATCACCTTACTACCAACCTTTGTGCCGGTACCAGGATGGCTTTCGGCCAGCAACTGGACTGTACACGGCTCACTTCTAGCTGGGTCTATAATTTGTTTGAAATAAAACTAGGCCAAACTGCCTGAAACAGGAAGGAAACCGGTTTGGTTTTGGTTTCTGAATTTAGCACAAGTATAGTTATGTTGAACCGGAACTAACAACTTATTTTTTCTTCAAAACCCAGTTTGAAATTTTACAAATCAGGACTGAAGATTGACCAGGAACCTCGATATGTAATTATGTTTTAGCCATGTAATTCAGCCAGGATCAGATGTTAAGAAATCAAAGAGCGTGTCTGATCTTTTACAAATCCTAGCAAGGATTTATTTTAAAAATAGACATATTCATGTTAACCAATCCGATAGCATACAGATTTCAGAGGCTGTGGCAAATCCACAAAAACAAAAACAGGTACAACACAATATGTTGCAATGAGACACTGAAAAAAAAAAAAAAAAACGAATTGATCCCTCAATACAGCTGCATATGGAGATTCATTTTCGAACATAAGTTACATTAATTGATAGTAAACAACAAAGCTTTGAGGCTATACCTTTTACCTATAAAGGATGAAGCTGAGAACAAAAACCTGAACAAAATCATAATTCAACCATCCTATACATTAAAAAAAAAAAAAAGAACATCTAAGGAATCATCAGTAGAATGTACATATTGCACTCACCAAACACAAAACAAAGCTACTCCATATACGGAGCTCCAAGCAGTTGTTAAGGCGCCAATGTAGAGGCATTAAAAAGACTAGCAGGGCCTGGTCAATTAAAATTTTACTGTTCTGACTTTTCAGGTTTCTTTAGAGTACAGGTGGATGATCCCTTCCCATTGGGGTCAGATAGAGGAGGGAAGTCTTCGTCATCTTTCAACTGGTATGCTCCTGCTGTTGCTTGACCTACAATGCAGTTGGGAACTACTTCAGGACCTGGATCTGACTGTCTACTTTGGGCAGAGGATCCCCCTGGTGGTAGATGCCCGATTGACCCAAACTCTACAATCCTTTCAGGCGGATACATTGAACCATTTGCGTTAGGACTATGCTTTGGTTCATGTGGACCAGCATTGCGAAATTCCGAAGATCCAAACCTTCCAGTAGCTTGGGGCATGAGAAACTGTGCTCGTGATAAGTCACGTTCACGGTGATTTCTTTCTGATGAATTTGTGTCATGAGATGTTGCAATGTGCCCATTGGGGCGTGGTGACCTAACTGGTCCTTGATTCCTTCCCCTAGCTGTGAAGTTCCTATCCCTGTAATGGTTCTGCAAAATAATCATACAAACACTTTGAGAAGATCAGGACCAGTAACTGAACAACTTCGTAAAACGATAGAATCTTCAAAAGGGAACTAAGGACAACCAAACTCAAATGCATTTAGTAGCAAATTCAACGTCAAATTCAAATTGAGTACCGTGTTGGGAAAGTACGTCCCTGTTCCTCGTGGCTTTTGCATATCTTCTGCACCAAAGGATGTACCAGGTAGCAAGGGAGGGCTCATGGGATAGTAAACCTGTCTTTGGACAGAACCATTGAGGTTCATCTGGGACATCACATTTCGTCTAAAATGCACAGATCGTCTGATAACATCCCATGAATTCTTTCCACTAAATGGTGGTGTAAACAGCTGCACTGACATGGAAGGAATAGATGTATTAAATGCATAATCACACCACCACCGACCGTAATGCAAACTGTATAGATGATTCTCAAGATCACCGCTGAGATCTGACAAGGTATTCATGGTCTCAGAGATTCCAGGTGTACTAGCAGAGACCCGATTGCTAGAATGGCCAGAATAATGATCCTCTGAGGACCAAGCCGTTGAACTGAAAAGTAATGGGTAACTTGATGATTTGATGGGTGATAGAACCTCATGGTAAGAGACTAACTGCTTTTCATCCTGGCAATTAGAGACCGCGCCAAGTGTATCTTCAGCAAGTGAAGATAGAATGCCAGAAGCTGCTTTATTTTCCATTAAGCCGGAACTTTCTCGGTGTTTCCACCGCAGATTCCCATCTCTCACCTCCCCATTTCCCACAACTGAACGAGAGAAATAGAGATGAGGTGCATGATGCGCTTTACCCACAGGAGATATGCTCTCTTCAGCAAATGGAGCAGAAGAATTAAGTGCATCTCTTGAAATTGAAAGCCCCTGCAATCTAGAGGTTGCAAGGTCTTTGGCATCACCAGAAAGACGATTTTCTGAAACAGAAGGCTCATTTGCAGAATGTTGCTCTTCATTTACAGTTCCGCAATAACTCGTTTTTCTTCCCACCACCTTATTGTGGCCTCTATGCAGACATTGATCATTAGCAACTCTCTGTTCCCCAATCATGTTACCAGAATTAGAAGATTCTGGTTCATAAATTGCATGATCTTCTTGATACGTATCTGTACCAGCTAATGGTAACATGGCAGTCAACCCATGCTGTCCGTCTATAGGTATGGAATCTTGAACGTCGGGTCTTTGTCCACTTCCATGTCTATCTAAAGTGTTTGAGAAAAATTTAGAGAGTTCATCAACTATGCTTTCTTCCGACTGTGAAAGGATGCGCCCAAGCTTTCGAGACCCATATGTAAAAGCACTCCTAATCCGGTAAAAATTACCTGGGCAAGGAAGGCATGTTGTCATTAGTAAGTCCTCCCATTATTGTTTTCTCATTAGTTTAGCGAAAATTTCATAGGGATTAAGGCATCAAACCAAGCACTGCACAGGTGATTTAGACTTTTCAAATAATAAAGGTATTCAGTGTTGTGCATATGCCCTCCCATCAATATAACATTTCAACTGTTCACACTTGCACAATTCAAGCAGCACAGAACAACGTCAGAAGAATCCTTTAAGCTTTTGCTTTGGGCATATCTTCCTAGGTTAAATAACAAATTAAAACCGAAAATGAAATTCAACAAATACTATGATGAAGTGATCAAAGGGGTCATCAAGGAAATAATGGAGTAGCAAGGTAAGAATCCTTTAACGTATCCATAAAGGATTTCATGTGAAACTTTCCTTTTCGGGAGGGTTATCTTTCCACTACTTAAAAGGTAATTTAGCATGAAATCCATGTAGGAAAACTTTTAAAATTGGAAGAGCAAAGTAAGAATTCCATTCCTCAGAAAGGCTGGTTGAAATTGCAATTAGAAATTGACTTTTTCTGACGGGTAGTTTTCCAGAAAAGAGTGTTACAGTAAACAATTGATGAATAGTAAAAGATTAGTTAAACTATTTTCTTCAAAAATGATATAGACTCGGTGAATCAGTTCCTCCTACACTACGAGTACAAGACAACTCACCTGAGTATAGTAATGCCCTTATTATTGTTTGCAATTGCAATTTTAAGACATAAAAAGTAGGATGCGGTCCATTAACTTCTTCAAGGATGAATTAGAGAAAAAGAATGGATAATTGAAGTATTCATTATTATCTCCTAGCAAATCTCATAAATAAGGCATATGGAAGGAGATGATTATATGAATATGCTTTGAGAGCATGTTTGTAACAATTGATTAAGATCTTAAACCTACCAAATCTTGCATGATTAGCTTGAAATGGAAAAATATCCATAAGAAAAGTAGACCTGCACCTGAGGAAGATAGAAATGCTAGTACCTTTGCTCACACTTCGTCCAAGATTGTTATTTTCTTTCAATGGATCAACTATGTTAAGATGCTTAGGTGGAAATGCTCGTTTATCTGTCTCAAACCCCCTTGCAGCAACCGAAAACTTTTCCACACAGTCTTTGAGAAAATCATCACTAAGCAATAGATCACATTTGCCATTTTCAGGCGTTTCAACTGCAAAAGGGATGAAGGTGGAGTCTATTTAGCATGAAGACGACCAATAAATGGAACCAAATGTGAAATGACATTTGCTCACCCACAACTTCTGGCAGTGAAGATATTCTGGCTGGACCATTCAAACTGATGCAGTAGTTATCCCAATCAAATTTGCTAAAATAATCTAGAAATTTATATAGAACCTATAAAACAGATCCAAGAACAATGAATTAAATTCACCCCATAAACTAGTGTATGCAAAGAGCATAGATTACTGTAGGACTCACCGCTAAAGGACCATTTAAAGATGAATGGAAGAGATGAAAGATGTATAACACCAAAGTCTCCAAAGCATAGGTAGAAATCAAGCCATGATGAGCACCAAGAATACGACTCTCATAGTAGCACCAAGCCTTAATAAGTATGATACTGCGTTTGAAAAGGTGATCCTTTCCAATTAGGCGATCCACCTATAAAAAATACCATGAGCAGCATCAACTTTTGCAGCACAATAACACAAAAGAACTATTTTACTATTAATTTTATAATTTTTAATTCAAACCTAAAAATCAGCATAATGAACTTCATTACCTTCTAGTTTCTACAGATGGGTTTAAGCAAGAACGATAAAAGTAGAAACATCCAGGGAAGAACCATTCTAGAGTTCTAAAATTTGGAATCATACAAGCATGGATGACAAGGTACCTGCTCCAGGAAACATAAAGTACAAAGCCCTCCTAACTGATTGAAGGAAATATCTACTACGATGTTTTGTACAAGACATTTCACAAGCTTAACCTGCATCAAAAGGATCCCATTTTTAAAATGTGAAATGGCTTTAAATGTCAGCAAAACAAATTAAAAGAAAGTTAAAGGGACCTGATATCATCATGAAACCACCCAAAGAAAGCAAGTAGTAATCCAAGTGAAAACTGAATCCTTCCAGATGTTTTTTCAATATAATCTCATGCAGCCTACAACTGCAGCATATAACCTCCTTCATCTAATGAAACTAATGACTAGCATTTGAGACAGAGATAGATCCAGTTGTAGGTACTAGATGCAACAAAGAGAGTGATAATAAAGTCAATTGAGTAATAATTAAAATGTGATGCAATACCTTACAAAGTCTATAAGCTGAGAGAAAAAGATACTCAAGATGACTGATCAACACTCAACAGGATATATGACAAAAAATATATGTGAACCCTAAAATGAAAGCGAACTTTGAAAAAAATTCCAAAGATACAATAAGACATAATACAGTCCCCCATAAAGGTTGCTAAGGAATTTAAAGAAAGTCCTTGCAAGAAGCAAATCAAGACCAGGAATCTCCAAAGAAGCACCTCAAGACCAAGAATTTTTCTTTTATGAACAAGCGGGAGAAGAAAAAATATATAGATCAAATATTAGGTAGCACATACTTGAGACAGTCAATTCAATTGCACCCTTAAAGGGTTAAAAGTATATCAACACGTTTAAGACCTTTTTTCAGTATAGTTAACATATGAACCTCTTATGGAAAAACAGAATATATTTAGGCAAGAAGTGAAGGGCCAATTACTCCATGTTAAAGCACTTCTGCAATGGCTACTACCTAAAGTCTACCATCAAAAAGAAGCAAGCTAGTCCAAGGTGATGGTCTCATGGATATCGCAGTTTACCTGATCTACATATATATATAAACAAGGATGTTTGCAAACATACAACTTTAGTTTGACCCAAGCAATTATCAGTAGTAATGGATCAAGAAAGAAACCTCTGCCCTGATTAATTGGACATCCTTCACTATGAATTCAGAACTCCTATTCTGATCTTCCCTCTCAAGGACAGAGCAGACGTCGTTGGCCAGTGCCTCCTCAATATTCATACCACCAAAAGCTGTCAAATCAATATCTCCATCTGGAAGATAGGTTTTCAGTGGAACAGACCCAAATGGGAAAACCTGTTAAAGAACAGAAGTTAAAAGCTAATCTACCTCTCAGTCAACACAAGATTCCAATCACATATAAAAACAAGAAACCTAATTATGAAGAATAGTTAAAAACAAAAGAAAGATTGACAATGACATTGCACTATGATGAAACTCCAGAAATAGAAAGTGGTTAATAACAAGATTTACAAGACTAGTTTTTTTATAACATATCCTATTGAATTGACAACAATACCATTTACAAACATTCTATATAAAGAGAATAACTTCCAGTACCACATAAAATTCACAAAACTGGAACGCCATAGAATAACAAGCATCTTCTAAAAGCACAGTAATTACTTCATATCACTGCTCTGAAAAGCTCCAAATGACTATCATTATATTTGTAATGGCATATAGCCATTAGTATATTTGTGTTAACTTTCAAACCAATCGTATTTCCTCTTCTCCTTGAAGAGGATGGTTATATAATTACTTACTTTGTAACCTCAACCTTTTCAGTACTTGACAATTTAGTTTCAAGGATAAACTCCGGTTTTACATCAAAAACATGTGATCAGAAAATCAGTTAACAATACAAACACCATGAAGAAATTAATATCGCTAATCATGACCCAATCCTTTCAGCCAATTTCATATGATTATGATTCTTCAATAATTTTTGCAGAAGATTCAGTCTCCAATGTGCTCCAACAAACATTTCAACGTAGTTGACTGGCCTTGTGTTGAATGGACTTCTCATGCATTCAACCTTACAGGGAATGGATTTTGAATCTCTTAGTCAATTTTTGTTTGGTTTTGAAGGATTCGTCTTTCAAGAAGCCAGTCTGATGGATCAAAGATACAGTGGGGCAAAAGATTTGATCGGAATTGCAGTTGACCTGCTATTCTAATTCTTGCAAGTTCCAGAAATAAAAACATGTGGCAAACACCATTCCTTGTGAAAACAAGTAGAATCGCAAAAAAGGAAAACAGTCAACTTTCCAAATCCTGCCTCTCAACACACTGGCAGTTACAGTTAAATACATTAATTAGCTAGGTTCAACAATAGCAACAAAACAGCTAAATATCACAAGTTAAGATAGATTACCTACATTGCCTCTGTGGGTAAAACCTCGTATGCTAACACGAGGACGACGACCATGACAACAACAACCAAAGAGATTCATAGAATTTTTTACAAAGCAAAATTAATTCCAAGAATCAAATTAAATAGGCAGTGTTGGCAGCAACAAAAAACAACATTACATTAAATTAAACACAATCATTCGTAATAGAATAACATCTAACTTCTGTCAGAAAGGAATTTTCCAAACGGATAATACTTTAATTACTAGCAAATCAATTTAAATCCAACTAGATATCAGCAAACACTTCATCTCTATAGAGCTTTTACAAAAGAATTTCATGAAAATTAAAAATCAACAAATTGAAATTGTTTTATGTTAATCAATAAATCATTTACCTCGCAACCAACAGAAGTCCTAATTAACCTTTGCACATAATCAATGACTGCTTTTCTTCTGTCTTCAGAGATGACCGTTGGTTGAACCTGAGCTATGATCTCCTGTGTCACGCCCTCCGCTCTTCTCCAGCACTCGACACTAATACTGTCCGTTAGGTTTACCGGTTTTTCGTCCAAAACGGCGCCGTTTCTCTCAGGCGACCAACCTCTGAGGTCTCCCATTTTTTCCCAATTTAGTTCCCAACAAAATAAATTAAAAATGACAAATAATAATCAGAAATTAATATCACAAACTTAAGGCTGTCGGTTTCTTCATAATCTCGTCGAAGCAAAAAAATATAAAATAAGGGTTTTGTTTGATTGTTTTAGGCAATCCGTATTGGAATCGAGATTGTTTTGGTTTTCGGTTTTAAGAATGGGGAAAAATGATCGATCAGGAGGGTTTGGCAAGTGTGAACATGGAATAAAGAAAAAATAAAAAGGGATGAAACGACAGGTGGAATGGGAACGAAACGACAGGTGAAAATACAGGAGAAAAATTCAACAGGAAAAAATAAAAATTAAAGAAAACAGACGGAGGAAGAAGAAGAAGAATGATTAAGAAGTGAGAGTCTGAAAAGATTGATTTGACAAGAAGGAGCGCATCAGTGTGAACCCAATAGCCAGAAAATCATTCAAGCCTCTGCTTAAATTTGGCAGAAATCACAACTATGATCGAATCCATAGTATTTTTATGTTTTTTTTTATTCATTTATATATTTATCTTCAACACTATATCTTAATTATAGATTTTTTAACTGCAATTATGATTTAATTTAATTAATTTAACATATTTATAATTTTAATTATTATTCTTATTTATCATTAATAATTTTATTACATTTTAAATTTGTAGTACCATAAATCCATCGTCCCGTATAATTTATTGGTATAAATTCAATGTTAATTTTGATTTAATTATAAATACTTTTATATTTTTGTTTATATATTACGCGTTGGTAACTATTTTTTAATATATAATTAATGATATTATATTAATTTAACTTGAGGATATATTTGATAGTTTAGATAAAAGCTACTGTTTTCTTTGAAATGCGATTCTTTCCTATTATTTTTGTTTTATATTTTTATTTTATGATGTTAATTATTAAAATATCTTTTAATTCTTATCTAATTAAGAACTTAATCCTTATATTTTTAAATTATTTATTTTAATCTCTTAAAATTATATCCATTGGACAATTTAAGTATTATATTAATTCATTGTTAAAAAGTATCCAATTCTTCATAATAAATTTAACTTGTCAATTTAGTCCTTATTTTCAATTATATTAAAAAAAAAATCGAGTTGTTACATTTTATACTTATCGATTCAGTAATTTAAAATTTATTATTATCTCATTTATAATCTTGATTTATTGAAATGTAACTATATCAAGATATTTTATTCCAACAATAAATTTAAAAAAATATTTATAATTTCAGTTTCATACATTTTTATAAATATATTTATTAGTTAATAATTATTTATAAAATACTATTTCATTCCTTTTGTGATAATTATTATCATGTTTTTATTTAGTAAGCTAATATAAATATATTTATTTAGAGGGGTTAAATTTTTAATACCAAAAGTATAATATTTATTATATAAAACTTTTGATTTTTTAATAACAATTAAAGAAAAGATTAAATTATTTAAGAGAGAGATTCTGAAAAGTTAAAATAAATAATATAAAAAAATAGAGTCATTAAACTTTAAATTAGGATGTTTCCGTAATTAACCTAACCATATCCAGTCGTGAAAATAATGCCAGACGAACCCGCTTCTTCAACGGCTACTGCTTAGTGGGAAGCGAGCACGCATCTCTCTGCTGCTGCTGCTTCTTCTTCCCTTCAGTTCTCAATGCAAACCGCAAAGCGACAATCATGGAAGATAAACCTATCTGCAAAATCCAACGCCTTCCATTTAAAATTCAAAGCAAGAATTACGAAACCCACCGCTTGTAATTTCCTCAAATTGTCCCTCTTTCTCAAGATCCGCGAATCTATTCTCCATCTTAATAATACCGCAGAATCCCCGATCTCAATTCTCAGAAAACCAAAAACCTTTCTTAAATCTAAATTCCTCAAGTTTTTTCGTAAATTCAAGGCTCCCCTAGAAAAAAATCGAGCAATTACTGCTCAACAAACACTAGTTCTTCAAAAACCAGATTGCAAGCTTCTTTCATATCCATTTACAAGGCTCATAGACGGGGTAAGAGCTGTCAACTTACTCCGATATGATTTTCTTCCTGAATGATTCGATTTAGATTGGTAAATGCTTTGATTTGATGGGTTGCAGGGGCCAATTAGTATTGAATCCTTACTTGTCGGGACTCTCGCATTGCTATCAAAATCCATCTACGAGAACGATCAAAATGGGATTAAATTCCACGCTACATCAATCTTATTATTGACGGCTTTATCTTTCATGAAATATGCGATTATAAGGTTGAGGAAATTGATGGTATATTTGACAATTGCACTAGTTCTTTTGGCGATAATGTACCCTCTTGACAAGTATATTTATCGAGGAAGTAGAGATTATTATGCATTCCAACTTCTTTGCAAAGCATGGAGCTGTGTTGCCTCTTCAGGGTCCTTGTGTGTGCTTTTTCTGGTACCAATCTTCTCATGCCCTTTCAAAAATAATATTACTTATAGGGATCAAATATAATGCAAATTGATAATAAACAAATTAAGATCAAGTTAGAGGATCATTATCAAAGCTTTGGACTTGATTTGTTAATTATCAATCCAAAATCCAGTTGAAACTATTAAACAAGCTTTATTCAATGAGTTTTTATGGAATTTGATATGGAGTCCATGCCACATTTTGTGCTTGTTTAGCTTTACAAGTTGTTGGTGGTGTTTCTTTTCAGGTTGTTTTCTCAAGGTTTTGTGCATACGTTGGTGCAAGTTGCCGGAGAAATTCTTAGATTAAGTTTATGGTTAATCATATATATGTATTTCGATGAGTATATTGATTATATAAGTTCGCACATCAATCTTGATAACTCAAGATGTGTATATATATCATTTAATATAATTATGTTATTTGATAAAATAATACGTACATGTATTAATTCATCCATAATTTATATGATGAATTAATCAAATATGATACATAATGTCATAATTATCTTACTTGATATCAATTAATATAGTTATAATATTTATTGTCGAGGCCTCCGGTTTGGAACCACACCTCGAACAAGGGCGGCGCCATAGACGCTACGAGCCGCGACCAACTTACCTTGTCTATTCAATTCGCGAATCACAATGTTGTAAGAAGTTATACTTGGGATTTTACTAGTTTCCAACATGAGAAGGAGAATTGATAGTGCCTTGTCAATCCTACCTTCTATGCAGGATGCCCGAATTACACTGTTTATGGTGATTGTTCTTGGAGCATAGCCAAATTTCATCATCTGTTTCAAACTCGACAGAGCATCATCAACTTTCTTGCCCGCTGAAAAACCTCGAATCACCAGATTATATGTGCTGTTGTCAATAGCAATTGCTCTTTCAGTCATTTTCCCAAACAGTTTATATGCATCTTCTAATAGTTCGTTCTCTCTCAAAACCCGTCTACATAGACCTCTCAGCAATCTGTTCATTAAATTCTCATCAACCTCGAAGCCATTTCTCACCATTTCCTCGTAAACCCAAACAGCCGATTTGATTTTACCCCATACCAACAAACCATGTAGCAAGGTGCTGTAGCTAATGTAATCAGGCATGCAATTTCTCTGTTTCATTTTCTTTAACACGCCAATTCCTTCCTGTGGCCTTCCTTCTTTACCATACCCATCAAACAGAGTATTAAAAGTAACAACGTTTGGTGTCAAACCCATCTCAATAGCTTCATTTAACAACGCCATTGCTTCATCTGATCGACCAACTTTACAAAAACCATCCATCACAGCTGTGTACGTATAAATATCAGGCTCTACTATGGATGATTTCTTGATATCTTCCATTAATTCAAATGCTGCTTCTACTTTCCCTACACGACACAATCCTTTCAACAAGCAATTATATGTCTGGACATTTGGTTTGCATCCAATTCTACCCATTAACTCAAGAACTTGATTTGCTTTTTCTAACTTACCCTTTTGACAGAATGAATTGATCAATGCGGTAAACGTTACCACATTAGGATTTAACCTATTTTCTAACATGTGATCTAAAATCCTTTCTGCTTCCTCAACATCATTTCTCTTGCAATGACACCTGATAATGATGGACAATGTCCAAGAATCTGGAACTAAATGAAGAGTGGATTTTTCAGAATAGATATCCAACGCCAGGTCGATTTCATTGGCTACGAGTAAAGCCATGAGAAGATCATTAAAATCTGATATACTTCGATTTCTACTACGTTCTCTAAAAATCTTGAGAATTTCGGTTCTACTTTTAACGGGCAATCCTCTAATTGCACCCAGAAAATTCTCAACCTGCAACCTACTCGTTTTCTCATCAAAATCTAGGCCTTTATCTTTCGAGGATAAGCTGTTATGCTTATCAACCAAGGTGAGCCCTTTCTTGTGAATCAAATGGGACAGGTCTTTTGGGTATGATACTTTGGTTCTATAATCTGCTGTAGTAGTGGCCGCAAATGATAATTTTGGAAGGGAAATAAGATTGCTGCAACCTGGGGATTTGGTGTATTTGCCATAGCGAGAGATGTTGAAGTTGCAAATATTGCCGGGAGAAGGAGATTGAAAAAGAATCTGAGGCGGTTGAGCATGGAGTGAAAGCATTTCAGTGTTTTTTTTTTGGGATTGGAAGGTGAAGGGTTTGTGCTAAGAGTAGAAGACATGGGAAATTATTATTTAATCTCTTTGCACGGGGACTAAAGGTTATCAGACGAGCTTAAATCATCTCTCGCCGTACATTACATACATTAAAAATGATTCAAATGGTTTTAATTTTATTAGGTAATTTGATCAATTTATTTTTTATTAATGGTATTAAAGATACTGAAAATTTATAATTTTTTTAAACAAAAAATCAAGAATTTGCAATAATAAAATTAAAAGTAATTTATCATATTAATTTCATATATAATATTTTTAGATTTTAATAAATTACTTTATTTTAAATTAATAAATATATTTTTCATTTTTGATTGTCATAAATTATAATTTATTTATTATTTTTAAAATAATTAATATGTTAAATTTTTATTATATGATTTCTTAAATTGTGATTAAAATTAAAAATATAATTACTAATAAAATGATTTTTTATAATTAAAATAAGAATAGAATAGAAAAAATATATTTATATTTATTTTTAAAATAAACAAATTAATATTTTTTATTTTGATAAAATTAGTATAATTTGAAACTGAAGAAGTAATTTCTTTAAAGAAAGGAAAATTTGTTAATAATATTTTATGATATATGATTGAATTTGACCATAATTTACATAGAAGCATGTGAAACAAATAATATATAATACTATTTATATAACTTCACTCCGAGACTTATGTACGTAATTAAGCTGATGATTACCCAAACGAAGTGTAACTAAGGAAATCAAATTATAGATAATGCAGATGCCTATACTCTTAGTTAATTTTGTATTTTTCTTAATAAATAAAAACCATGTTAATTAATTGTTAAAAAGAGAATTTCTTTTTTATTTCTTACGGACAAAAATTATCAGAACAAATAAAAGTGAATATTTCAGAGTCTTAATGATCTGCCAAAAGCTTTCCATGATGTAAGATTCTTAGGATCAGAAACTTCCCTTCGAACCACAACGCCGTCGTCGTCGTCGTCTTCAGCTTTGCTTCCCTTGGTTACGGTGGCGCCATTTCTGCTAAATATATGTCTCAACTTCTTCAACACCTTCCTTAAACTAGACGAACCACCCCCCCGCCGCCGCCGCCGCCCTTGTTTCAGCGACCGCGTCATCAGCAATGCCGGCGGTGGAGGCGTTTTGAAACGAGGCTGACCGAGTAGTACAGGTTCAGAGAGGCTACGACCGAGCATGGCTTGGTTGAGCTGCACCTCGAACGAGAGTCTTTCAAATTGGTCCAAAAGCGTGCTCTGATCATCTCCGAACCTTTTGAGAGCCACCGAGAATTCGTCCATTAGTGTCATTCAGTAATTATTACAAGCACAAAATTATGCTGTTAGTCCATTCCCCTTTCTCCGGATCATCTCACCTAAATAGAGAGAGATGAGGAAAACAAATAGATCTTTTTCTTTGATCCTTGGCTTCTCAACGTGGCTTCAAGGAAGCTGATAGGATAATTATTTTTTGGAAAAATCTTCATCTTACATTATTTATTCAGATGAAACAACAGTTAGATCGACAAGTTGATAAGAATTGTTTAAGAAGCTAAGCTGAGATGAAGAGAGACAATGGTGTCTTACCCAATTGGCCAAAGTATCAGCCAGCGATGGCACCTTTAAGGAACTTGCGAACATCCCTTTCATAATACTGTCCCTAACTCCGTTTTCTATTCCTTGAAAAAGTAACGAACACAGGGAGCCTAATATCTATGTATTAATGAATAATCTTGTTATATTAATAATGGTAATTATAAAATAACAATAATAATTATAATTATGAGATTTGGTAAAATGTAATACGTGCTATAATTATTATATATTTATATAGTACCTAAAATTCTGGACAGACGGGCACCAACCTGGTTGAACCAATTGATTGTTGAATGAGTTGAAGTTATTTGGAATAAACTTCAACTTTACGTAAAATTTCAATTTGGAATGTTCCCCCTTTCTTTTTCTTTTTATGCAATTTGATCCTTTAGGTTATGTTTTTTAGATTCTAGTTTGTCGATTTTTTTGTTTTTATTTTACATTGATTTAATGTACGTTTTAATATTTGTCCAAATTTCTCCAAAACTCATGGACAAGCCCAAAAGATAAATATTGAAAAGGGAAGTTTTATAAGGATGAAATTGTCGAAATTTTAATGTTTTTTAAATAATGTAAAAATCTTCTAAATCATGCCATGAATTATTGAGGTATGTAATTATAAAAATTGCGAAAATGTAGAGGATAGTTTTAAAAAATTTAAAAATTTTGGGGCGGTGGTGCAAATTTCTGAATTGATAAAGGCCCATACAAAACTATCATTCTCAACCCGATCAAAGTACGGACCAATCGGCCCATTAAGATCGTAACCGGCTCGGCTCGGGCTCCCCGTTTTCGAGTATGGCACACTATTACGACTGAAAAGAGCGTTAAGTTTAAGCTTTCTTCTAAGATCACTTAATTTTCGTTCTATGAGAAATTGTATAGCGTGTCTGTCTTTCTGTTAAAATGGAAAAGCGCTTTGATTCCTTTGTTCTTGAGAGGATTTGATCCGATAAGGCCAGTTCCAGAATGGATAGAAATGGAACTGCGGCTGTGATTTTATTATTTTTGTCGATTTTTGTGGCTGATGTTTCCAGCGCTTCTATCCTAAATACTTTTAGAAGGTTTGCAGCTGTTGCTTCTACGAACTCGAATCAGGTAATAAAAATAAAATCAATTGATCTCTTAGTATTATATTTATTTTTAGTTATTTAATTATATAAGTTAATGTTTTTTTTAATTCAATTTGTTTAATCTACGTTTCTTTGTTTATGTTTATGTTTGTTTCAAGGTATCTCCATCGCCAAGTCCAGATCCTGTTCAAACCGGTTCCAAAACGACTCCGAATAAGACGATAGATAATTCTACCAATGTTGTTAATGATTCTAATACCGGTTTAAAGGATTTGAATAATAGCAATAATAACAATACCAAAGCTGGTTCTGCTGCTGTGGAAAACAAAGACGAAAATTTGAAAAAGAATGATGAGTTAACACCTCCAAAAAAGAATGAAACCGAACCTGATTTGCAGCCATCAGAGATTGGTGGTCAGAAATGTATAGGAATGCTGAGATGGTGTAAGGATGATGGATCGTTGGTCGCTTGCATTCTTAATTCTGATCCTGGTAAGTTTCGATTTTTAACTTGCAGATTGAAGTTTTGTTATTTTTAGGAAGTATTGTTTTTAGTTTTGAGTTCGTAAGTTAGTCTCTTTTAGCAGAAAGAATGATTTTTAAGTATTAGAGTAAAGGAAATTGTGAAATATTTTTGGTTGCACTTTGAAGTTGGAATTCATTACACTTCGTTTGGATGATTCAAGCATTTGGTATATGTGAAATCTTGTCGATTTTGTTGTGTTT
>CANYBF012166398.1:0-11876 GCA_948192965.1 Dalechampia spathulata
AGAGAGAGAGGTGAGGTCTAACCAACATTATAGTTGGTGAGACTTGGAGGGGACAAGCAATCCTACGTTTGTACTCATCATCGTGCATGGGGAATGTCTGGTTTTTCTGGTGAACTAATCTCACCAAAGAAAACTGCCATATTAATGACCTTCACTCTTCCTGTTTAAGGTTTCTGATCATTAGATTGGATCTTCTTTCTCTTTCTCTTTTACCTTGCTTTTCGACTCCTTTGATGTTAGCGGCTCGTCGAAGGTTGTCGCTAACATGTCATCCAAAGAAGAATCCAAGGTTATTACTGCTGTCTACAAGGTTAACCTCCATTGCCAACAATGTGCTCGAGATATCAAGAGGCCTCTTACGGCCATGCAAGGTACTGTTGCTTTCTTCCCCATCTGCATCATATTTTCATTTTCTACTGATTTATTCAACGTTTATTGACATGTTTCATATACGAGAATACATATATATATATATATATACAGGGGTTCATAGCGTAGATTTTAACATAGAGAAAGCTGAAATCAGGGTTAAGGGTATGATTGATGTAATAAAGATTCATAAACAAGTAGAGAAATTGAGCAAGAAAAAGGTTGAGTTGATATCACCGCAAGTTAAGATCAAGACCGCTGGCGTAGCAGAAAAGAAACTAGTCGAAACCAAAGAAGTAAGCCGTTTCCTGAGATGATTATGCTTAGTTATACATCACAGAATGCATGCATACGTGCTGTCATGATTGATTCTATTTCTAAATGTTGAAGGCAATCATACGTACGACAAAAGTGAAGGTTCACATGCACTGTGACAAATGCGAGATTGACTTGCGGAACAGGTTACTGAAGCACAAAGGTACATATTCATGTTAGACAAATTACATAGTTATTGGAATCATAATTATACATGAATGATTCGTAATTATATATGACAAACTCGGAATATTTTAAGAATTTCTTCGTTAATTATGCAGGCATTTACAGTGTAAAAACCGACATGAAAACACAAAGCATAGAGATTCAAGGAGTCATCGAGTCGGAAAAACTGGTAGCTTACATGCGGAAGAAGGTGCATAAGCATGCAGAGATTGTAACATCAAAAATAGAGAAAAAAGAGGAAGAGAAAAGCAAGGTGAAAGAGAAAAGCAAGGTGAAAGAGAAGGTAGTAGTTGAAGAAGGAAAAGGGACCCAGATTGTAGAATTTAAGGCAGAGAAGAAGGTGGAAGCAAAAGTAACGGAGGGAAGCGTGCCTTACTTTGTTCATTACGTCTATGCTCCTCAGCTCTTTAGTGATGAAAATCCAAATGCTTGCTCAATTATGTAATGTAGATTTATTAAAACATTACCCATTAATAATTCACCACATCACAAAAACTTAATATTTTTAATATTCTCATTAATAACATCATTTTGTTTCATATTATGATATGAAAATATTCTTTTTTTGAATTATTTTTTTAATATAATATGTTAATCAATGGATAATATGTGAAATTATTGTATAGATTTAATTTATTATGTTTATTATATCAATTTTTATTAAATATGAAATTTTTATTAATTGATATTTGTATATTAATAATAAAAATATAATATATTTATGATATAATCAACTTGCTAAATTTTTTCATTTTATACCTTATACTTTAAATTGTTTCATTTTAATACATTAACTTGTTTATTCTTAAATATTCATTGTTATTAATTTATTTTTTATTTAAGATGTATGTAATATATATGTTATATTTAATCATTTTTAATCTTTAAATTTATTTTTTTTATAAAATTTAATATGCAATATAAATAAAATTAAGATGTTTAAATGATAAAAATTAAAATTTATAGAGCAAATTGAAAATCTATAATAAATTTAAATGTTTAAAGTATATAAATAAGTAAATTAATGTGTTAAAATAAAAAAAGTTAAAATAGAAGAAAAAACATATACAATTTAGGAGATTACAGATATATTATGTCAATAACAAATGATAACTATATAATAATATATTTAATATTTAATAAAAATTAATTCATATAACTATATAATACTATATAATAATCAATATATATTTAATATTTAATAAAAATTAATTTATATAATGTATATTATACAATAATTTTTCTCAAAACTTATTCATTATTTGGATGAAGCATCCAAATTTATGAAATAAATAAATTTAATTATTTATAAATAATTTTAAATTCCATCTAATAAGAAAAAGCGTTCAATGAAACTTAGATCAATAATGATATTAATTAAATATTTTTCTAATTAAAAATCAAATATTATTTGAAAAATTATCGAATTAGTAGAAAGGAAATTCATTGAATTAGATGTTATTTTAATTAAATGTGAAGGATTCAAAATAATAGTTTTAATGATACGAGGACTTAAATGATTGTTGGCCCGATCTCTCACTTGCCGTAATTCTCTCTTAGCTCGACAGTACAGTTCCATGGCCGGAAACCTACTTCCCACTCTTGCCTTGCTCTTGGTGTTCATCTCCATGGTATCATTAATCAAAAAGAAATCTTTCTAATTGGGTATTCTTTAATTGATTGATTCATGATGTGGGTATTTGTTCATCGATCTTTTTACAAATATTTTTCATTGTTTTTTGCTTGATTATCAGGTAATAGGAGATGATGGGGTTACGAATTCAGCTAAGTACCCACTTGTAGTGAGCACATGGCCTTTTAAAGAAGCAGTTAAAGCTGCTTGGAGAGTTGTGGATAGTGGGCTTTCTGCTGTTGATGCTGTCGTTGAGGGTTGTTCTGCTTGTGAAGAACTTAGGTGTGATGGTACTGGTACGTTAAGGCGTTTATGACCTCGTAGTTTCTTGTTATTTATGAGTTAAATTGTAATGCATAATTAGGGCCTTGTTTGGATCGAAGGAATCTAAGAATATGGCTATTTTATGTAAAGTATCTTACTGAGATGTCTGACATCTTGTGCAATTTTGATCTTGTTTGAACAGTGGGGCCAGGTGGAAGTCCAGATGAAAATGGAGAAACTACAATTGATGCGCTTGTCATGAATGGAGTAAGGATATTCCTTTTAATCAAATATTTTTTTGATGCTTAAAAATGATATTTCCTCCATGTGAATCTGGAAAATGATGTAGATCAACCATTTTGCTAAGGATGTACATAGGTGACAATGGAGGTTGGAGCTGTTGCTGCCATGAGATATGTGAAAGATGGCATCAGAGCTGCGAAACTAGTGATGCAGCATACACAGCACACTTTGCTCGTCGGGGAAAAAGCTTCAGTCTTTGCCATTTCAATGGGTCTCCCTGGACCTACAAACCTTAGTTCATCAGAGTCTATCGAGAAATGGATTAAATGGAAAGAGAACCACTGCCAACCTAATTTTTGGAAAAATGTTGTGCCAGGTAATGGTTGTGGCCCTTATCATCCAAAGAGCATTAAGAATGTCAATGAAGAGAAATGCTCCCAAATCAACCCCGTGAGGCTTGTTGATCCAAGATCATCTCATGTTGATCGTCATAATCACGACACTATATCAATGGCTGTCATCGATAAAGTAAGCTAACGACAAAATTTCAAATAGACTTACACGGACCGTTTACAGAAATATTCTTACGAATGAACATTTTTTTCGTGCAGCTGGGGCATGTAGCTGTTGGGACATCCACTAATGGAGCCACATATAAGATCCCCGGCAGGTAATTTGTACTACAAATCTTGTGAAATTTGGTTGTGGAATATCACGTTGTTTTCTTATGATAGTGCATTGTAGTAAAACTATTCAGCTGCATTGATGAATTTCTTCTGTACATCATAACATCATTTCACAATTTCATTTTCAATCAGATTCTACGCATTTTTTAATTGCATCATCCTTGTCAATGTTAGTTGCAGACAAGGGAAGAAGAATAACTAAAAGAATTCTTGCTAGGAATCTTTATAACAGTATTTTTGCTGCAATAAAGAGAATCTTGCATTCCACTCTTGGTTGTGAACTAAGTATTGTTCATTCTAGTTTTGGTTTTTTTTTTTCGAAAAAAAGGAAGCTAGAAGGCAATTTGATGCTACTTTTATGCTGTATTCGGGGTCATATCTAAACGCCATATTAAGCTACCTTTTATTTGAATGCAGAGTGGGTGATGGACCCATTGCTGGATCTTCAGCATATGCAGACAGTGATGTTGGTGCTTGTGGTGCAACTGGCGATGGAGACATCATGATGCGCTTCCTGCCATGGTATTGTCCCAAATATCCCTGCTTCTGATTTCTGTTTAAAGCTAGATCCTAGTTAAAAAGTTGTGCAAGGATGGCGGTAATTCCTTTGAAATTCTACTCTCCATGTTTGACCGGAGGTTCATTTTTCGGAGATGCACCGCTTGAACTCTGCGAATGCCTGTCAAGTTCAATAATACAAAGTTAATAGCCGAGCTTGCCTGACTTGAGATATCCTTAGCCTTGTCTCCAAATGTGGGTACCCATGTTTGGAATTGCTTAACAATGTAATCAAGAAACTGGTTCATAATCCCACAAAAGCATATTGGCCTGACTGATGGATTCATGAATATATGCTGCATTTTTCGCTGTGTGATATCTTTCTTTTCCGAATTGACTCAAAAGCTTGATACCACAGTCGATCAAGCGACTTGTCTTTTAAGAATTTGATGGTGCATATATCCTACCTCCTGCATTTCTAAGCTTCTTGTTTGATTTGTTCTACATGTAATTAACTTGACCTGTCATTTCATTTCAGTTATCAAGTTGTGGAGAGTATGAGACTAGGCATGGAACCTGAGGAAGCTGCCAAAGATGCAATATCAAGAATTGCGACAAAGTTCCCGGATTTTGTTGGAGCTGTTTTTGCCATAAATAAGAATGGTGTTCATGCTGGTGCATGCCATGGCTGGACGTTTCAGTACTCAGTAAGGAGTCCAGAAATGAATGATGTGGAGGTTTTCACTGTATTCCCATAATCTCCTAGTTCATAATTTTATGTAGTTATTTCATTTCTTGTGGAGATCAAAACATATTTGTTAATGTTGTGAATCTCCTTCGATTTGAATTATATGGAATCAAGACATTTTAGATATTTGAATTAAATCAAACAATACATTTATGAAATATGCATATTTCAAAATCGTATAAACTAAACGAGATATATGATAATTCAATATCATATTTGATCTTTAATTTTAGGAATGTAATGATACGTATGTAAACTATTAAAAAACATTTAAATCAACTTTAAATTCATTGAATCCTGCTAAACATGATAGATCAAAAATGATTCGAGTCATCACTGGATTCTTTAACCAGCTTCAAATCTCTTCCAACTGCTTCAAACAAAACAGAAAATACATCATTCATTCCATTTCCGGGTTCGTGATTTGGAGCATATATGTTTCTAGCAAACCAGTCACCCTACAACCTTCATCCCCACATGACTTGAACCGCCATTGCCATGCACATATGCATTTCAATCATTTCTTCAAATCTAGAACGGTGGCAGCCGAACGATCAAAGGAAATCCATCGGTTCTACAGGAGAACTTAGTGTTGGCCCTTGAAGGCGGATCCTTATCAAGGCAGCCTTCTCACCATCTAGACATGCCATATGCCTTTTCATATGAACATTTGAACAAAGAAAGGCACATGACAACCATGAACATCAAACTGCAGAAGTGCCTATGTACAAATAAAACAGTTATCATGTAATCTTTGTCAACATTAAACTAACATGATATGCAAAGTTGCTTACTTGGAAGGCAGGAAGGAAGAAACATATGAAAGATTGATTCTGAATGGCTATGAACATGGATCCGCATTGCGCTCAAGATTGCTACACTTTCCTCATTCTTCCTGTAATGGTTCTTGAACTCATGGATTTGGAAAGTGAGGAAGAAAGGTTTGCAAACAATATCGATAATCAATGATTCCGTGTTACAGCACAATATCGTTACTTCTGCAGATTTTATCATCGTGACTTTGGATTCATTCGATAAACACGTAATAAATGTGAAGCAACAGTATGTAGCAACTTTTCATCAAGTCCTTTAGGATGAACAATTTATGATTTGAGAATGTCTAAACGATCTGAAGTGTAATTACAAATATGGAATAAATCTTCTCGTTAACAGTAAATAATTAATTAAAATTGGAGGAAAAATAAAAAGTAATTAATTTTAAAACAAGATTAAGCTTAAATTTTGATTAAGATAGAGAATAAACATACACATAGTAGAGTAGTCATCTGTATTCAGTAACAAGAGATTCCTGCTACGACCTGAAATAACAGCTTCATGATATAAACTTGTCGTATTACAATTTCTTCAAAGCAAAATGAGAATTACAACCAAGTTTCTCAAATGTAAGACTAGTTTTGAGCAAAAAATATTATCAAGAAATGAAAATATAAATCATCAACTTCCATTTTGGTCTTTTTGGGTTGATACGTTCCTATATGACACATTTCAAGAGAACCCTTCTCCTCAGGAATTTCTCTGAATGGTAGAATGAATCTTCCTTTCACCTCCTTGTTGAATCAGAAGAAGAATTTTCCAAGGAAGAGAACATGAAATTCCCAGAAAACATAGCTTCTTTATCTGCGCCATTGAATTCCATAACTTTGTAAGTGACAGTCAACACGTTCATATGAAAATCATTGAGACAGTGTGTTGAAACATCTGATATTGGTAAGAAAATTTATTCGGATTACTGATTTTTTGCTTGGATTCTATAAACCCAGAAGAACGGTTGTTCTCCAGGCAACAAAACCATGTCAACTTGATGATTCAACCAGGTTCAACAATGAATTTAGCAACAGAATCAAGTAACTACGATTAAGTCATGTCAACTAGCAAGTCTACCTGTCAAGGAAAAACAATTGACTTCTCGACGCACATATCTTGCCATTGCCTGCCAGAAGAGTAAATAATTTCTGATTTAGGATAGGAAGAACATAAATATGGCCTTCTTTATGCTTTATGACATCTACCACAACAAGTTTGATCAAGAAAAGAAGAATAAAGTGGAGAACCAGAAAGCCTCCCGTACATATCTTCAGTAACCGAAAAAGGAATTCAAGAACATCCTAAAATATTAATACTTAGAACATGCCTGGACAGCACGTAATGCGTTGGCATCAGGCTCTGAATTACCATCATCAGAAAAGACATTCCTGAAATGCAGGCAAATCAAATTAATGGAACAGATCATCGTCCAGTGATATGCAAGTTTGGAAGACCAAGAAGAAAGAGCCAAATTCAAAACTGATCGCATGATTCATATTAAAACACTTGGATATAACCAACCTAGTTGTCTTACCTCCAAATCACCTTCACTAACTCATCAGATTTAGCCTCTGGAAGCAAGGCAGAGTCATAAGCAACAATATTTCCATAGAATATTTTCTCCAATTCTTTCATCCATTTAGTCAACAGTAAGTTAACCTGTCAATCCAAAAGCACAAATAACTAATGAATAGTTTAGATCACTCTTGCAATTACAGATACAGGTTGTGTTATCTTAAAGGAACTTAAATTATTGCCAAGAATCTTGTGCTGTCGTAGCATCAGCTACTCGATCCTTAATATCAAAGGCTCAGACCCAGAAGGAGAAAATTTTTACAGCAAATGAGCACTCTTATGTGATTGAAACAATGGCATAATTATCTACCCAACTGAGAAGAGCACTGCAATGATGGCACATTGATCACTGACGAAATGAAAGGATTATTAACAATAAAGTATGAACCTGAGGACCTCGAAAATGATAAACTTGCAAAAAAGTAAGCATAATACCCCTGCTTTAGAGACTCTGAGCTCAACATCATGATTATAAATCTCATACAAGTACTGCCCGAATTCAACACCTTCCTTTCCCTCCTGTTTCAAGCGGCGCAAGACGAGCCACATATGGAGTACAAGTAATGAAAAAGTCATTTTAAAGGTCTTCTCCAAATTGAAAACTGCATTCCAAACCATGAAAGAAAGATTAAGAAGAAACAAGCTTTCATTTTTCTTTCTTTCATTCAATGAACTACTCATTACCTTCATAAATTGGTGGCTTATCTATTTGTGAAGTAATACGCCTGTATATCACATTTGCTCCTCTAATAGACTTGCTTTGTTTACTATAAAAAAGCATCAGCTTTAACAAAAAATGCTTGATGCCTTGATATTCTGGATCTTTAACCCTAATTGGAGAATCTAATGCCAAAGCCAAAGAACATGGCTTTGACCGAAACATTTTATCCACGTTTACCTGATGAAGCAAACAACATCACCAACACAAAAAAGACAGAATCTCTCTCTAAATAACAACGACAATTACACAAAATTAACCCATTAATTGACCAAATTTAGCAAGGGAGAAGTGGGGATTTTTCAGGTACCGGTGATTTTGAATCATTAGGAGCAGGTGATACAGTGGAAGCAGAAGATTTGGCGTAGGATTTGATGTGGGTCATGATTGTCAGAGAGCGAAGGTTGGAAAACTGAGAAGAAGTGACTCTGCTCCATCTTGACAGCATTTGCAAGAGGCCAACTGGTGCCTGCTTTCTTCTTTCCTTCCTTCCTTCCTGCGGTGTTTCTGCGTGTTGATTACAGGGGTTTTTGGGTTTGCTGGTTTATCATTGATCGCTAAACCCTCGAAGGGATCAGAGAGACGAGAGGGCGGATGATGACTTTAGTAAGTAGATCCAACGGTGATTATTGTTACTGACAGATCACATGGCGTGGAAGCAGACTGCACTCTCATAATATTTTATTTTTATCATGATTTAAAAATGATTCTAGTAATAACTATAATTATCATAATTTTGAAAAATATATTTAAAATGAAAATTTCCCAATATGCTAATGTTAATTGTTAATAGATGATAATCCATAATTTTATAACTCAATAAAATTGAAATTGAGTTTATTATTAATTTTATTTATGTAATTTAAAAGATGTAATAATTAAAATAATATTTATTTTTATAATTTAGAATAATATTCTTAATCTCAAATAATTTAATATTAATATTATTATTGATTATTAATAATATTATAATTTAATAAAATGAACGGTTCACAAATAAATATTATTGATCACATCAACTTCCTCATGACACGTCACCATTGGTCACAGTCTGATGATTGGATTGGATTGGATTGGATTGGATTAACCAAAATGTAGGCTTCTGCCCATAACTACAGATGGGTTTCGTATCATTTTCAGTGGTAGAGGGCAGAAGGCATATGGACATGGCCGGATTTGGGAACTTGATCCTGCAAAGGACGACCCTGTGTTCTTGGTGTATCCATAGAAAGGGCTCCACTTGGTCACTATGCACTTGAAAAGTGTCTCGTCATTTTGTCCTCGCAATGTCTCCTCATATGCAAGGCGACTACTCAATGCTTTAACATGAATGAATAACAATTAATTAATTAATCATATAATATAAAGTATATTATTTAATATTTCAATTTATTATATAAATAAAATCAAAGAACAAAGTTTTGAAGCCATCGGATAGTATAATTTGACTTATCCGAGCAAACCTTTAAATATCTACTTTCATTTTTATTTTTTTATTAGTATTATTATTTTTAAAAAAATATTACACAACCATAAGCTGAGAATATCCTAATGAAGGATATGGAGATAAGGGTGATAGCGGTGGCACGTTGAATATTCCCGTAACTTCTCCATCCCAGAACCCCTTCCAACTTGACGGCGTTAATGGGTCCGCCGTAGCTTCTGCGGCCACCGTCTCCGGTTGTTCTGTCTTTATAACCTTACTATTATAAGTACCACTTTGATCGGCGGTCTCCTCGTCTATCTTTCTTTTCTTTGAAAGAGAAGAACTATTCTGCTCTCCGATTTCAAGAGGGAAGTTGATAATAGCCTTACTTCCACGCAACTTAAACGCTGCGCTGTCATATGCTTTAGCAGCTTCAATTGCGGTCTCGAACGTACCCAGCCAAATCCGAGAACCTTTCTTGTTAGGGTCACGAATTTCTGCTGCGTATTTCCCCCATGGCCTTCGCCTAACCCCTCTGTAATGCTTCTCTCCTGCACGACCACTTATACCCGTCAAAGTTGCTGTGGGAGTCGGCCGTGGTATAGAAATCTTACTCATGACTGGTTTACGCTGACTGAGAGTTGAAGAAGAAGAAGAAGATGATGATGATGATGATGATGATGATTTTGGAGAAGTAATCTTGAACTCTTGCTGCTGAGAGAAATCAAAATCTTGTTGGTAATTCTCAGGTTTCACGGTGAAGTCGTCCATGCAAGTAGTGTCAGTGAGGAGGTGGTGTCTGATCAGCTCCAAGACTGAACATTCAGCTTGAGATTCCATTGATAAACTAAAAGCTTCTCTTAAAAATTCTAGCTTACAGATGCTTTCCTGTAAAACAGAAATTAAAGCAGGAAAAAAGATAAAAAGGAAACTTAAACAGGAAGAAGACCTTTTCCTTTTACTCCTTGAGTGGAAGATAAGAGTAAGGTGTGTGAGAGTGTATTATATATATGTATGTATGTAAAGGAAGAATGGGCTTTCTTGAGGAGTTCCAGGGAGGTGATCGGAAGCATCCTAGTGGAAAATCTTGAACGGAGTTTTGATCTTTTTTGTTTTTTAGTGGATTTTTTTTTTTATTCATTCGATTCGTATCTTTCTCAAATAATGTAAGACGGAAAACTTTTACTTAAAAGTTAAAACACTCAGCTAAATTTCAATTATATGAAGTTAATTTATTAATAATATAATAATTTTTATTAATAATATATATATTAATTTTATATTGATTAATATATATATAATTATTAATTATTATTATTATATAAATAATAGTAATACATATATAATATTAATAAAATTAACATATATTATTATATTATTAATAAATTTATAATTTAATATATATTTATTATGCTTAAATAATATATTATCAAGATTCAACCTAAAACTCTATTCTAATCAATTATAAATTAAAATTATTCAAATAATTTATGTTGAAAATATGAACGGAAAATCAGTTTATTTCATTCCATGAAAGATTTAAACCAAATCAAATAAATTGAAAATTATAAAACTAAACCAAACCAAAATTAATCAAAAATCAAATAAATCAAATCAAATCAATAAAAAATTAAATATTTAATAATCAAATATAATTGAATAAACTAAAAATCAAATTCACAAACCATATAATTAATATAGAATAATATTATTTTGAATACTAATATAAAACATCATTGTTTTACGATCTATTATTCAATTTATATATCTCAAATTGAATTGAAAATTTAAAATTTTTAAATTGAATCAAAATCATCAAATATCATGAATTTTTATATTTTTCCTGCCCTAACCATTAGTAATTATATATACATATGTGTGATATTGTGTGCGCGCGCGCATGTGATTAGAATAGGGTCCATACTCCAGTCATTATTGCTTACACAATGCTTCCACGGTACTTCGAACTGAAAATTGACAATATAACAGCGACGTTTTCCTTTTTAATTGAGTTGAATTTTATGAAAAAGCTTCCGTCCAATTCAAGAAAGTATAATTTTAGCTACTTCTTTTATATATTTTTTCCAATTTTTAATTTAAAACATCTAATTAGATAATTAGATAATTATAAAATATTTCCAAAAGCTATGATCAAGCAAAATTCATACACATAAATATTTTGGAAAATTTTCAAAAATAGCAAAAATAACTAATTTTAAAAATATTTATGAAAAATACAAGATTTAATATAAATTTAATAATAATTAATCATGAATTTAAATAATATTTACTTATATGTCAAAGGAAAAATCAAAAGCTAAGTGGATGGCTAAATTATATAATGGAAACAAGAATTTTCAAAAATATATTATTTTTAAATAAAAGTATTA
>CANYBF012166444.1:0-23085 GCA_948192965.1 Dalechampia spathulata
TGTAATTGTGCACATTCCTTTCGCACACGCTGGATCCCGATAGGTACCGGTACTCATCTCCCGTAGGAGGCCATTTATTCATTCATCTCCCATCTCAGGAGATCCTTTATCTATTGATTCCCGAAGGAATCCCATTCATTATTGATCCAGTGTGCCCAAAGCTGAGCTTTGCCCTCATTTCTCTTTTTCTTTTCACTCTTTCTATCCTCATCAATCATCTCCATGCATGTCAACATGTCATTAACCTTAATTCATCATAAACATGAAAGCTAGAGCCATTCATCGCATTAACACGCAAGGAAAATATCCATCCAAGCATTCCAATCCTAACCATGCATATAGCACGCCTCAATCAATGAAATACAAGACAGAAATACAAGCCTCGACTTGATTCAAGTCTTCCGGCAATAGAAACAAGCCGATAGTGGCTTAAAACATCAAACTAACACTAACTACAATCATCTAGCACATACCTCAAAAACAAGCTACTTCTAGTAATTGCAGATGATCTAGACTCTACTCGTAATCACCTTCTATCTCGCGTTCTCGGACGCTAGCGACGTTTAGAATCCTTTAGGAGGAGTTTTGGTAGGGTTCTAGGGTGATTAGCTTAGGGATTAAGGAATGACACCTAATGAAACCCGCCTGTTTTTAGCCTTAAAAGTCAAATTTAAAGTCGCGTACGGCCGTATGGAATTGGTACGCCCGTACCGACCCTAAAGTTCTGAGAAACCAAATTTCCTGCGAGCAACCGTACGCCCGTACCCCCATTTGGTACGCCCGTACGTGCTCCATTTGACTGACAAACCGAAATTTCCTGCGAGCTATCTAAATTCCTACGAGCAACGGTACAACCGTACTACCATTTGGTACGCCCGTACGTCCTCCAGGCCCTAAAATCCCTGTATTTCTCTGACTCGTACGACCGTACATACCATCCGTACACCCGTACCACTCCCTAAAATCACACACCTGCCTTTTGGCAAGCCAAAATCACTCCGCTCCGTTCGCTCGTTGCGCTACGCTCCACTCGCTCTCTCCGCTCCGCTCCGCTCCGACATTTGCCCCTTAATCAGTATATGAGCTATACCTAACATAACGCATACCCCATCACATACACAAGCCGTCCCTCATCCAACCGAGAAGACACGCTTCCTAATAAGGCGACGACACACAATCAAGCACATAGAATCACACATAGCAACACATATACGTAAGCATCAAACCATCATCATGCATTCCAATACATCACAGATACATATGGAAATCCTACCATTCATCTACTCTATCACGTGCATAAACGCATAACTCCTAGGGTCTCTAATGTGGGTGTAACAATATCTTTCTTGAGCTTTTGATAAAGATACAATTTAGTATTTATTCTTGTTAATTTAATAGCTAATACATCGATCTTTTATTCATTTTAGTTGGTAAAAATTTATTTTTATCAAATATCATTAAAATTGTTATATTTATAATTTATTTTGAAGTAACTTTAAAATTTTTAAATTAATATAAATAAATAATTAAGAATCAATGACATAAAATATTTTAAAATTCTATTTAAATTAAATTAAATTTGAATATATTACTATATCATTTAAAATTTTATGATTTATTAATTTTAAAATATAATTTTAAGTGATATGTGTAATAATAAAATTTTAAAGAGATAAAAGTTTTATTATAATAATAATATATATAATAATATAATTTTATTATATTAAAATTATGATTTATAATATAATTTAAAATGATATGTATAATAATAGAAATACAATTATGTGTTACCATAGAATTTCAATAAGATTAAAAGGATGTGTTACAAAAAATTTTAAATGGTATATATGATAATAATATTTTATTAAAATTAAAAACATTAAAAAATAATTATAGAAAATAATATAAATGATAAATCAAATAATTAATATTAACATGCAACGTATTTGGTATTATAAAAAGAATTTATATATTTATTGAAAAAAATAAAACATTTATATGAATCTTATTGTAATAATTACGTTTTTTTAAGTTTATTGTTTTCTATATTTTATAAAAATATCGAAATCATTTAAAATTCGTATAATGAATAGATAAGATATTCAATCTTTATATTAATATTTAATTATGATAATTTAAATTAATTATTCATGAGACAATTTGAATTGTTTTCCTAAACTAAAAAATCTCCATAGAAAAATAATAAATTGGAGGAATCACCCACGGCTAACCTTTATTTAGCATAAATCTCTCATTAAAAGTTCTATTTCTACTGATTTTTGCTTTATTAATAGACGATCTAATTTAACAGTAAATTAGATAGTTAGATATAATATTAAAGATATTTTAAATGGCCATCAATCATCTTTTGAGGATTTTTATTGTATATTTGTTGTTAATTCCTCTTAACATAATGCATAGCCGTTCAAAAGAAAATGCTAAAACTTCTATTGGGTAGTTAAAAGCTAATGATTTCTTATAAATTAATTTCTTTTTTTTTTGAAACAAAAGCATCATTCTAAATATAAATTGCAGAATTTCTTTCAATTTTTTTATTAATGTAATCATAATTCTATAATAAATCTCTAGTGAATTATTTATAATCATTCATTAAATCAATTGAATATTGAATATTGAATATTGAACATTGAACATTTTATAAGTTATAAGTTTTGCTTTTTTATTTTTTATGCTTAAAATTTTATGATAAAATGAAGTTTTAATAAACTCTTTGCAATACTATAGTAAATCTTAAATAAACTACTTATAACCTTTAGTAGTAAACCTTAAGTATATCATTTGGAAGTTTTTGTGAAACCAAGAAGTACCATTAATTTTTTATAACCTTTTAGTAAACATTTTGCATTCCTTCAATAAATTATATGTATCTTTTATGAAACTAATCGAATACCTAATAGAAAGTTCAAATTCTTCTTTTATTATCTCTATTTGTTTGTCTTATAGTAGGAGGGATTATGTTGATTTTTATGGAATGTAGAGATTTTGACCTTTCTAGGACTTTTAGCAATTTTGATATTTGTATAAGCGATCAATTTTGCAATAAGGATGTTTTCTAGAAATTAATGCATGTGATTACTATTAAGAATAATTTGTATTCAATGTTTTGCATTCAAGTTTAGAATTTTATTATTATTATATGCATTAGTGATAATTACACTTGATTTTTACATGCGTTGAAATACAAGGGTAAGGATGCTTGGGTTATCAACAAGTATATATATGAATATACTTATTCATAAGATGTTAGTACTAATGAGTATCACCAAGCTTCTTTTTGATTTGCTTGCTAACTTTTTTTGAAAGATGACTTCAATAAGGGTTTTTATGATCAATCAAAGTTTAAGGATATTAAAGTTGTTATTCTTAGTAAATAAAGTTTAGATTATAGCAAAGGTTCTATTGAGATGTCTTATAGACTTATACTACTATTGGGCTTAGTTTTTTAACATAAGAATCATACTTAGTGCATGTTTTGTTTCTTTTGCTTTTACTTAGTTTTGGTATGTATTTTTGTTTTGGTATTTCATCTATGTGCATATATTTACATTTACATTTATTTTCATTTTCATATTTTTATAGGATTTTTTACATCTTTTGAGGAAGATTGTGAGAGTAGTTTTTTTATTGGTTCATTTGCTTTGGAACATCTATTTAATGTTAGTCTTTTTATAAAACAATAATTTCTGTTAATGAGATATTTTTTGAAATATAATTTTGAGGGTAAACTTTGGATGTTAATAAATATATTTTTCTATTATTTATTACTCTTCTTGATTCAGAAAATGATAAATCATAAGAATGATTTTTAAAAAAGCTATGCTTAGGTTATTGGTAATCATGAGGGCTTGGTTGTTATTTTTGATAGGAAATTTATCATTCCTAGGTTATTTTAATTATTTATTTGGATGCTTTCCATGAGATTTATGTTCAACACTTGTTGAAAAATGTAACAATCAAATTTAAAGGTTTCAAGTGCTAATGGTTTTTTTTTATCATTGTCTTTTTTGCTTATTGTAAATCTGAGTATGAGAATTTTTTACGTAAGTTAGAAGATGTTTATAAAGGAATTAAAAATTACCTTTCTGAAGCTGGTTTGAATGTTGGGCTCATTCATTTTATCCTTAAAAGAGATATAATATTATGATAACTAATATTTCAAAATTTATGAAATTTGTTTTATTGGATGCAAGTAAGCGACCAATTTTATCTTTGGTTGAGTCTTATAGAGCATTATTATAAAGGTGGTGTTTTAAGTGACATAATGAGGTTGAGTGCACTTTTATTAGTCTTTTCCTAATCATATATTCAATTAGATGTAAATTATGAGAGAAAAGAAAATAAGTAGTTAAAATATGAGGAGAAAGTTAAATCTTTTGTTTAGGAAGAAGGAAGGAAAATAGGGAGAGGAAGGAAAATAACACTTATTTTTTATTCTTCTCACTCCTTCCATTTTAGGAGGAAAATTATTTTCCTATATTTTTCATCTTTATTTTCCATCCTTTATTATTTTCAGTCCTCATTTCCAAACATAAGAAGGTAAAATAAGGAAAAGGAAAGTAAAATTTATTTTCCATCTTTATTTTCTTTCTTCTCTTGATAAAGTTCCCAAACAAAGGAAAAATGTATTAAAGGATGATAGAAGCTAAAAAAAGTGTTATGAGGATGTGATTAAGTTTGTTATAGTTTGTTACGTTTTTTCTTACTGTTTGGAAATATTAATAAATATTTATATTTGATAATATAGGTAAATATTTATTTATTTGAATCATTGATGATTTTCCTTTCAATGTTTAGGTTTTTTTAATTGATGTTTCTTTGTTTCACATGGTTAATGGTAAGTTCCAATTGTGAGGTTGAAATTTCTACAAGATGTTATGGTAATTAGATGATTTTGCTTGTTCTCATATGATATCTTATATTTAGAACAGACAATTTAATCCTTTAAATTTCACTTCAATATATTAAAGAATCTTAATGTATAAGGACACATATTATGGTGTTATTATGCTATTGGTGTCATAACTATTAATATACCCACTTTTACACATTCACACGCCTATGATAGGATGTTTAAATTAATTTATGTATATTTAATGTTTACCTTACAAATAATATATAATTACATGATGATAGGTTATAAGGAAGGTTTAATCATTGTTACTATCTTCTAAATTAAAAAGCATGTAAAAGAATGAAAATGTGTTAGAACTTAAGTGAAATTTAAATACATATAAGTATAAATTGTAAATACGTAGTGTTGTAATTAATTATAAGAATTTAAGTGTCAATTATGCTATAAATATGGAGATTGATACATAATTGAACTAGTTAGACTAAGGTGAATAATTTAATAAACTATATACATTTTAAAATATGGATTACACTTAAAATAAATATAGAAGATTTGGTTAACTAAAGGAAATATATATGGAGTTAACTTGTTTTAGTAATTATGGATAAAGCAAACTTAAAATGAGTAGTAGGCCTTATAAGTGAGTGATGTTGTATATTGGTAAACTAAAATAATTCTTTATATATTTTTTATGTGTGGAATACCATATAAACTAAAATAATTTAAAGGTTGGTTAAGTTAAAGATTATATGGTTGATTATTTTGCTAACTATAAGTTAAAAGTATGTTCAAAATGAAGATATCTATAGAAGAAGGAATGACAATAATTTGTATTACTTTCTAATTGGTATTTTAGGATGACTATATAATTGATGAATTAATGGTGACTAAGTTATGTAATGAATCAAATAATGGAATCAATGTAAATGTATGTAGATGCTATATAATAATTGATTGAGAATTTATATAAATATGAAATGCTCAATAGATGTTTTAACAAGCTTTAGTAATGGTTATTATTGATTAATATTAGATTATGAAAAGTTTATGAATGCTTGATAAGCGTGTTGGGTTGATACACTTTACATGTATTGATGCTTCTTAAATAAACTAAGTTCATATGGTCATATATATGGTGTTGATGAAGAGTAAATATGTTTGCTCACTAAACATAAACTGTATATAATAATTAAATCCATATAAACATTTAAGAGTCACACTTATAATTATCTATAGGTTATGTTTCAATTTATCAAGTAGAATGTTTGGTGCAAGCATACCATCTAGTCTATACGGCCATACTAATGCCAATGCCAAATTTATTAATTCTAGGTGTGTTTAATGTTAAGCAATTATATGACCATACCATTTGGTTGTACGATTGTATGTGACTCTATGACTTGTTTTTCCAGCTTATCTTAACAAGACTGTAATGGTCCTGATTACATTTAATACTTAGAGTAACGGGTCTTTGTAGAAAGAGAAGTATATTTATAGTTGAAAATCAATTTTTGTAAGTATCTTGATTCTTGAATTATTGACCTCTCTTTCTCTCTCTTTATTGATAACCTAAAGCTCTATTGATTACTTTTGATATTGTAATTGATCTTGGGTTAATGAGAGCAATTACTTTGGTTTAATTATTGTATTTGAGAGAATTTATTATGAGATTAACTTTTATTATAAGGGTTTAAGTTTGAACCTTAAAAGTACTAGGGTTTTGATTATTGATTTAAGAATCAATTTGTTTAATCTTGAAAAGATTAGTGGAAACCTAAGTTATATACTTATGGTAAGTGGATGTCGGTAAGTTTGTGTTAAACCATTATAAATCATGTATTGCATATTTTAGGATTTCAATCGGTATTAAAGCATGTGCTCTTCTATTAGCTAGAACTTACCTTTTAAGAGTTAAAGATCATGAAAACATAAATCCTAAAGAGTCAATCTTACACAAGGACTCCTTTCTTTGATTAAATTGATTATTTATATTGGAAGCATAGGATGAAAGTTTTCTTAGAAAATGATGGTGTTAACTTATAGGACTTGATTGAAAATGATTATATTCCTTTAACTGTCACTGTTGAAAGAGTTACAATTTTGAAGGCTAGAAGTGCATGGACTAAGGAGGAATTCAAAGAAAATGCTAGAAATAAGAAAAATATGAACATGCTTTATTATGCTATTAGTCGAGAAGAATATAGTAGCATCTCTTATTGTATGATGGCTAAATAAGTATGGGATGCACTAGAGACACATCATGAAGGAAATAACTAAGTTAGAATGAAGAAAGTGCAATTACTAACTCATCAATATGAGTTTTTCATAATGAAGGCTAATTAAAGCATTTTGGAAATGTATAACTAACTCATAGTCATTACCAATGGCCTCATGAAATTGGGAAAAGTTTATCCTAAGGAGGATATCAACAATAAGATCTTGAGAGTATTACCTAAAAACGATTAGGAATCTCGCATTAATTCCATAGAAGAAGCCAACAATTTATCTATGATGTGCTTCTAGGAAACCTTCTCACACATGAAATTACCTTCAACTAAGGAGTGGAAGAAGATAAGAGGAGAGGAATTGCATTGAAGGCCATCAAGGAAGATAAGGAGGATGAATCCTTTAATGAAGAAGATATAGATAAGGAGGTTGATTTGCTTACCAAAAGAGTGAAGAATCTTATCATGAGGAAGAGAAGATTTGAGAGGGACTCCAAGAAGCCTTTTAAAATAAGAAAAGATCAAAGTAAGAAGGAAGTTTTTAAGAAGAATGCAATTACTTGCTTTAAATGTAACAAGCCTGTTCACATAAGGAATGAATGTCCAAGACTTAAGAAGCCATCTAAACCTTTCAATAAGAAGGCTTTAAAAACAACTTAGGATGATAATAGTGACTCATATAAGGATGAATTTGAAAGTGAGGAGACTACAAATATCTATTTCATAGCCCTAAAGGATGAACTTGATAATGATGAGGTAAGTACTTATTATTATTCTTATTATTATAATGATAAGCTTGATGATGAGAAAGATGCATTGGAAATACTTTTGAATAAATATAAGCAATTAGTTATTAAGAATAAAATTTTCAAAAGTTTTCTAGTATTTCAAAAGAAAATAAAGATTTAAAAAATTTAAAAAATTGGCTTATTTCATTTAAAACTCAATTTGAAGATAGCAATAAGAAAATCATAGTTTTCAAAAAACAAAATAAGAATTTGGTGGGTTTAGTGGTAAACATAATACATCTGGTGGTAGAAGAGGTCTTTGTGGTTCACTAGCTATTGGTAGTTCCCGAGGTAGAGGTACCTTGAAAAGATCATGTAGTGTTGCATCTGGAGTTACACCACTGAGAGCAAAGCCCGATAATCTAGATATGCTCCCTGGATATGATCATCCTTAGGGTTTCATTGAGGGTTAGTTGATATGACCATAAAATCTACTAATCTATACATATGACAAGCTTAGTCGCCTATACACGATATCCTTCCCTATACTAATGAGGGATGATATTGAGTTTGATCCATCAAACACCACTCATGTGAGTAGCTAAAGTGCATTAGCATGCTTTTGATTCAACTTATCTTATTGTGTACCTCGAGATGCCATGGCTAATGTTACAAGGTTACTGATAGGGCTGCATTGTTATCACAGCTCTGAGATGCTGGACATCCAGGTATATACCTATTATGATTATGCTTATGATGTTTATGCATGCATACATGACTTAAATACCTATATGGTTGTGCAAATGCAAATGAGTTTGCACTCAGAGTGAGAAGAATAGGACCACTATGCTTAGATGATCTAAAATATTGGTACCAAAATCATTTGACTGATTTCGTGCTTGGAACAATACAACATCAAGGTCCTTGATAGTCCTAGTTTGGATGAAGAGCAATCGAGAGATGATGACATTTAGAGCAAACGTGATATTTGACTCCATATGTATAGTATTGCAACTCTTTAGCTTCTATGTTAGGGCATAATATAGAATAATGCAGCCTAGCATAACTGACCAACCTAGTACATATAGGTTATAGTGTACAAACTCAAAATACTATTAACTTCTTGAACTCTATATCTCTTTAAATTTGATAATGAAACCTAAATATGTTTGCTGCTGCTTATCTTTATGGAAGAATATCCTATGTGTTTTATTCCACTACTAAAATATAACTTGTTTGTTCTTTTTTACAAGAATAGACAATGACTCAACAATCATTATCTATCTTCTATACTACCTCCTACTAATGGGGCAATATAGGGTGGGTCAAGTGAATGAGTCTAAACTCCAGTATCTAAAGACATTCCGATAAGTCTTCATTAATTGTGCCTTTTTACACACTACGGTGCAATTCTAAGATCAAGTAACCCATGTCTTCCAGTTCAGATACGTGAAAATATGTCTAATGTATAAGGAGTTTTGTACTATCCTCAAAGTCTTATGTAGCATAATGGTGATGCTACCAATGCCGATACATACTGGGGAGGCAATCCCATATCTAATTAAGGTGTTCAACATCATCCCTACTATAACAAGATCACTACTGACTATAAAAGGCTCTATAGATCTCACCACTATCGTTCAACTATGTAGCCAAAAACTTGTTACTACCCCTTCATGATTGAGGGTAAATGGATTTGGACTATCGGTATAATTTTTTTTATTGATCCGTCTAACCATGAGGATCTAATGATTGGTCTAATGATAAACCAAATGAAGCAAGGTTAGACCCCTTTTCTAATGATCATGACAAAGATGATCATTAGGCTAGATAGAGTGAAGTGGGGATAGTATGAACTCTTCAATGGTAGTCTACTACTATTGCATGTATGATTTTTAATTTACCTTTTATAGGTTTTCAACTTAGAAAAGTTGTATTTTTATCCTAATTTTTGCATAAGTCATCTCTTGTGAGGTTTTCAGCTGATTAGGTTATTTGATTTTGCTTAGACCTTAACTTTTACTAAAGTTGCCCCCCTTGGGTTTTTAGCTTAGTAGGTTACTCTAATTTTTGCCCAAGCAGCCTTTTACAAGGGTTTTAAATCAATGAGCTTTTTTCTTTTTTTTTTCTTTATAGGTATAGCTTTAGGATAAGCTAGGGATCTTGGCACTATCAATGGGCAATCCTTAGAGATATGTATCTTATAAAATATGAGGAGAGGCTACACCTTCAATAAGATGAGAGTGATGACCTTTGATGGCTTGGTCAAGTGGATAGGGACCATCCCTGAGAGTAAGGTCAAGGGGACCTATCTGTGATGGTACATACATCATATGATGATAAGGACATATATTGAGTGTATTCCATTACTGGAATTTAGAGCTTGCACCCACTATAGTCCTACTAATGTACGCCATTAGTATGGCTATAGAAAGACTATCCTTTGATCACTGCCAGAGTTTGAGGGAGGATGATTGTTGTCTTGCTTCCTCGAGCATCTGGAGAAGAACTGGCCTTGTCGCAGGATCATGTTGGTAGAGACCCCCAGAGTTGGATTTACTATGAATGATGAGTATAAGCTATGGGTGATGCACCACACTTAGGATTATGTACTACATAGACTATTAGGTAATAAAAAAGACATTGCTTTATATTTAAAATTAGTATTACTTATAGCTAAGTATATGAAAATGCATTCCATTTGCATTAATGAGATTAAAATATTTTCATGAGAAATGTTAAACCAGTATAGAAGATCCACTATATATCAAATTTAACTCTTGTCACTAATCAATCTTGTGTAAGATTTTCTGCTGAACTAGTTTAATGCCCTCCTTTTACTTTAAGAGCTTTAATTTTTGCATGAGCCATCTAAGTGAATTTTTAACTCATTGAGCAATCATTTTTCCATATCTTAAATTTTATATGAGTCATCTATGTAGGTTTTTAGCTCATCAGGCCTTTGCTCTTCATTTTTGCTTTTCCTTTTACCCTTTGCTCTAGATAAAACACTTCTTCAGCTAGTCAAGGTTGATAGGTTTAGAGAATTCATTACCATCTAAGTCTGAAATATGGATAGCGCCTTTAGATAAAATCTTCTTAACTAGGAATAGACTCTCCTAGTTTGGTCTAAACTTTCCACACGAGTTACAGATAGCAAAACTGACCTTCTTTAGAACTAGATCACCCTCCTGTATAACAATAGACTTGACTTTTTTATTAAATGCATTTGCAATGTGCTTTTTGTAGAGCTGTAGATAGTATAAAGCCTTCAGCTACTTCTTATCAATAGCAACTAATTGCTCATATTTAGCTCTCTTCCACTCAAATTTTGGTAACTAAGCTTCCAAAATAATTCAAAGTAACTTTAGCTCCACTTTAATTTGTAACAAAACTAGAGAATAGAGGGTGGCACTTGTAAGACTCCTTGTAGTGGTTTTGTAACCCCATAAAGCAAATGACAACTACTCATGCCAATGCTGGTAAGTCTACACCATCTTGGCCAGGATATTGGTAGAGGTAGAATCTTACAGTAAATTGGGGGTAAAATTAAGTTGTTAAGTTTATAACGAAGAACCTTATATGCTAATATGGGGTACCACATCACTTGGTGTCGAATAATGTAGTACAATTCTAGGGCTAAGTATTTAAATTCCTGGAAAGGTATGGGATTGAGCATCATCAATCTTCTCCATATCATCCTGAAACTAATGGGGCTGTAGAAGTGGCTAATAAGATAATTAAGAAAATCTTGACCAAGATAGTATAAACTTACTAGGATTGGTATGAGAAGTTACCATTTACTCCATGGGTCATAGAACTATCATAAGGAGTCCTACAGGTGCTACCTCCTATTCTCTAATTTACAGGATAAAAGTTGTATTGCCAGTCAAAATAAAGCTAAAGTCACTTTGGGTCATTTTGGAAGCTCAATTACTGAAAGCTGAGTGGAAGAAGGCTAAATATGAACAACTTATTGATATTAATGAGAAGTGATTGAAGGCTTTATATCATCTACAGCTTTATAAAAAATGCATGGTGAATGTATTTAAGAAGAAGGTTAAACCTGTTATTATACGGGAGGGTGATATGGTTTTGAAGCAAGTTGGATTGGTTATCCGTGACCTATGTGGAAAAATCAAACCTAATTAGGAGGGCCTATTCCTAGTTAAGAAGATCTTATCAACATGTACAATCTACATCTCAGATTTGGAGGGTAATGAGTTCTCTGAATTTATCAACCTTGATTGGCCAAAGAAGTATTTCTTTTGAAGAAAAGGGTAAAAAGAAAACAAAAAATAAAAGAAAAAGTTTGGTGAGTTGAAAACCTGTAAAAATAGCTCATGGAAAAGTAGTGACAAGAGTTAAGTCTAATGCATATTAGAGCTTTTGTGCTAGTTCTAACATTTTGCATGCAAAATATTTTAATTTCATTAATGCAAATAGAACTCATATTTATAAACTTAGCCATATAATTTTATTATCTGATAGTCTATGCAATATAGAACACTAGGTATGGCGCAACACCCATAACTTCTATTCATCATCCATAGCATATCTAACTCTAAGGGTCTCTATCGATACTATTCTGTGGCAAGGCTAGGTCCTCTCCACATGCTCTAAGAAGTAGGGCAATAGTCATCCTCCCTTAAAATATAACAACGATCAAAGGATAGTTTATCTGTAGCCATACTGATAACAGACTCTAGTAAGATTGTAGTGGGTACAAGCTTTGAATCTCTATAGTGGAATATAATCAATATACATCCTCATTATCATATGCTAAATATGCTACAAAGGATAGGTCCACCTGGTCTCACTCTTGAGGATGACCCCTATCCACTCGACCCAACCACTGAATGTTATCATCCTCACCTCGCTGAAGGTGTAGCCTCTGCTCATATGGCTATAAGGTGCATATCTCTAAGGATCTTCTACTGGTAGTGCCAAGATCCCTAACTTCTCTTAAAGCTAGATCTAAAAAAAAGAAAGAAAATGAAGCTCGAAGAGTTAAAAACCTTGTAAAAGGCTACTCAAGCAAAAATTAGAGTAACCCACAAAGTTAAAAACCTAATGGGGTAGTTTAGGTAAATATTATGGTCTAAACAAAATCAGACAGCTTAATGAGCTAAAAACTTCACAGGAGGTGACTCATACAAAAATTTGAGTAAAATATAGTTCTTTTTTAAGTTGAAAACCTATAAAGGTAGCTTATAAATCATACTTGTAGCAATAATAAACTACTGTTAAAACATCTGAACTGACTCTACTTTACTCTGTCTAGCCTAAAGATCATCTCAACAACAATCATCGGAAAAGGGGTCCTACCCTGCTCCATCTAGTCTATCATTGGACCATTTATTAAATCCCTCTTATCGAACAGGTCAATAAATAGAAAATGTGCTAGTAGACCAAATCAAACTACTCTCAGCCATGAAGGGGTAGTCATTAGCTTGTGGCTGCGTAGTTGGAAGATAGTAGTAAGATATACAAATCCCTCTATAGTTAGCAGTAATCTTGTTATAGTAGGGCTGGTGTCAAATGCCTTGATCAGATATGGGATCACCTCTCTAGTAGGCACCTACATGGTCAACATTATTATCATGCTATATAAGACTCCAAGGATAGCGATAAACTCTACGTATATCGGAATAGCTCCACATGTTTAAATCAGAAGACATAGGACATTGGATCCGAAAACTACACTGCAACATGTAGAAAAGCAGAATTAATAGAGACTTATTGAAATATCTTCAAGTATTGGAGTCTAAATACAGCGAGTTGAAAACCTTGCAAAGATTGATCAAGCAAAAATTAGAATGACTTGCTAAGCTAAAAACCCAACGGGGTAGTTTAGGCAGAAATTAGGATCTAAACAAAATTAGATAGTCCAATGAGCCAAAAGCCTTATAAGAGGTAACTCATATAAAAATTAAGGTAAAATACAACTTTTTAAGTTAAAAACCTTCAAAGGCGGCTTAGAAATCATACCTTTAATAATAATAAACTACCATTAAAGTATCTAAACTAACCCTACTTCACTCTATCTAACCCAAGGATTATCTCCACCTTGATCATCAGAAAAGGGGTCCTACCCTACTCCATCTAGTCTATCACTAGACCAATCATCAGATCCCTATGGCCAGATGGGTTGATGAGCAGAAACTATGATAGCAGTCTAAATCAAGCTATTACCCTTAACCATGAAGGGGTAGTCACAAGCTTGTGGTTGCACAGTCAAAAGATAGTAGCGAGATCTATAGAGCCTTCTGTAGTCAGCAATGATCTCAATGTAAAAGGGTTGATCTAAACAAAATTAGATAGCCCAATGAGCCAAAAACCTCACAAGAGGTGACTCATATAAAAATTAAGGTAAAATATAACTTTTTAAGTTGAAAACCTACAAAAGTAGCTTAGAAATCATACCTATAATTGTAACAGACTACTGTTGAAATGTCTAAACTAACCCTGCTTCACTTTATCTAGCCCAAGGATCATCCCCACCATGATCATTGGAAAAGGGGTCCTACCCTGCTCCATCCAGTTTATCATTAGACCAATCATTAAATCCTCATGGTCGGATGGCTTGATGACAAAAGACTATGCTAGTAGTCCAAATCAACCTACCGTCATCTATGAAGGGGTAGTCACCAACTTGTGACTGCATAGTTGGAAGATAGTAGTGAGATCTATAAAGCCTTTTGTAGTTAATAATGGTCTCACTATAGTAGGGTTGATGTCGAATGCCCTGATCAGATATGAGATCGCCTCTCCAATAGGTATTGGCATGGTTAGCATCACCGTCATGCTACATGAGACTCCAAGGATAGCGATAAACTCCTCATACATCAGACATAGCTCCACATGTTCAAATCAAAAGACATGGGTCATTGGATCCTAGACCTGCACTGTAACATGCAGAAAAGTAGAATTGATGGAGAATTGTTCAAATATCTTCAGGCATTAGAGTTTGAACTTGCTCAGTTAGCCCCACTTAGTATCATCCCACTGGCGAGAGGTAGTATGAAAGGTAGATAGTGATTGTTGTGTCATTATCTATTTTTGTATAGAAGAAGATAGGTTATGTTTTAATAATGGAACAAAAAATAGGAGAAGATTCTTGTATAAGGATAAAAAACCAATATTTATTCAAGGTTTCACTATTAAATCTAAAATGTATAGAGTTTGAGGAGTCGACAGTATCCAAAATTGTACATCATAACCCAAGTGTACCAAGTTCAAAGCCATGCAAGGGTGCATAATTCTACTCATTGTTCTAGTGTAGAAGCTAGGAAATGCTACATAATATTATGAAGGTAGATGCCACATCACTATTTATCATCATCACTGGTCTGATCTTCCTCTGAGTTAGGGTTGAGAGACTCAACTCCAATGTTATAGTGTTTCAGATGCTCAGTCAATCATGAAATATCTGTTGGTAGCTGCCAAGTCATTCTGGCATAGACATCACATGACTCACTTGTGTCATGGGAGCAATGCTGAATTGCATGATCATATAAGCATATAAGATAATTGTACATGCATAAACATTCTACATAATACATGTTACAAGAACAAATATGTATCTCCAACATCTTTGCATTATAATATTATTATAGCCCAATCAGTAGCCGAGAGACATCTACCATGGTATCCCAATGCACATGTATAGGTTATCAATAATTACAATCAAAGATCAATAGAATCAGAAGTATGCTAAGGCAGTAAAAGCTAATTACATGAGTGATGTTTGGAGGTATAAATGCAACCTTCTCTCTCTCTGATACATGGAATATCATCTCGTAAGGATGCCCATCTCTATTATATAATTACACATAAGAATTCTGTGGCCACAAAAGTTGTCCCTTAATAAAATCCTATGGGTATTCAAACCTAGGAAGTACCTTAGGGCTAAGAGCCTCAATCTCAGATGTTGTACTTCATGCCATCTTAGGAGCACCTCTCCCTTGAGAGCTCTCAATGGTAATAGTCAAAACACATGATCCTCTCCCACCACTGGAGGTGGCAGATCGACCTCTAGATCCACCAGCCCTAGTACTCTATCCCCTGTAAGTGGATAGATCCATAAGCCCTATTAGTCATGCGTAGATGAAGGTCAAATAGTCTATAAGAGACTCAGATAAGCAATCACTCCTAATGATACCGATCAGTGTAGCCATAATCTTAGGATCATCACTAACACAGGATGACCAGAACATCATTCAGAGTGATGCAATGGGTTCCACACATCCTTTTGGCCCCTGATAATAGTCGATGATGCGCTCTCCTAAGTATAAGAGTTAGCACTTTGAGCACTTAATTAGCATATATCAATCATCTTTGTGAGCAGATATCTTGACATATCTGGGAAGGGATATGTTATTTCATGGATTAAGATAAACTTACATCCAGTTAATAAATAGATGTCAAGTAAAATCAATAGATGCCTACTCAGGTATCTTCTGAACTAGTTACATGTAGTTTAATATTAATAGGGTTATTGTTTGTTATGTTTATCTGATCCCAAGTGAGATAATTGAGGTGCTCCCTTAATGCCTCCAAATTTGTCTCTACCTTCTTGCATTGGACGTTCCACACTAACATGCATGGAAAATCAAGAGGTAACCCACTTAGGACTACTAGCTCTGGAAGCAGGCCAAACTTGTAAGCCATAATCTACAAGGTCAACAAAATAAAAAAAAGTTAAAACTAATTACAATAGAGTGATAATAGTCAAAGGAATTTGGTAGCATACCTTAATCATTGGCTAACATCCAATGATCCTATCTTTGCAATATTTGTTATAGAGATCTAAGTCGTACATTAATCAAGCAAGATTGGTATTGCACTAGTCAAGGGTCTTTGTTACTATCAAGTTGCGTAAGGCTTGAAGCATTGATATGTGGATACTATTCTAAGCATCATTAAACAATGTGCAACCTAACACATCAATACAATGTAATGAATAGACTACTCTCTTGTAATAGTCTCACTAATTTTGCATCTTTAGTGCTCTCCTAAAGGCACTTATAAATGATACAATGTTTGCTCCTCATAATGGAAGTGATACCTAACAAATGATATATGACATCAAAGGACTAGCATGGGGATGTCAACCTCACATTGAACTAAATCAGGATCTAGTACACTCTAGTCCTGTAATCATGGGCGGAGCCACTACTAGGGCTTAGGGGGCTGAAGGCCCGGCTTGGGAGGAAGGGGTGGGGGTTTATGGGTGGGTTTCTGACGGGGCTGGAGTTGGGGGTTGGGTATGGGTGGGTTGTTTCTTAGTCTTAAGGGGCTGGAGCTAGGCTTAAAGCCCATTGTTTTTCTTTGATAATTTCCTTCAACCATTCTTTCATTTTTATTCTCTGCATTTCCTATCGCTCCTTGTTGCTGGGTTTCCTCTTTATTTCTTATTGTTACTGCTGCCCCATCAAGTTAGTTTTTTTTTCAAAATTTATTATATTATTCATTCAATGTTAGTTTAATTAAATTAGGGTTTATGATAATATTAGTTTAATTTTTTATATCATTAAAATTAGTTTAATCAAATTAAAAATTATTTAGATTAATTATATAGAATAATTATTTTCATTAATTATATTGATTAAATGAAATTAATTTATTTTAATTTAATTTAAAATAAGTAGTTTAGATTAAATTATAATTATAATATAATCTTTTTTTCTAATTAATTTAGGGTAATTATATTAATATAACTTATAATTTAGGTCCATTTCATTAATTAACATATTCTTAAATTACATTTTATATATATGGAGAGGTTTTTTAAACCTATACAAAGTAATATAGAAAGCTCGTCATCTGAAGTAACAAGTATTGCTGTACAAAAAAAGAAATTGAGTTTGTGTGGAGTTTAATCCAAATGATATTATTGCTGATCCGAGGCTTCGAAAGTCAATTGAAGAGTATGATGTGGAAATTAGAGATCAAGTAAGAAAGGAATACTTGTTGAAGGGTCCATGTCAACTAATTGGTTATAATTTTCCTTGAAAACAGTAAGGAAATCAATTTAGATATTTTAATCAAGCATGGTTTGATAAGTTTAATTAGTTGGAATACAATATGGAGAAAGATGCCACATATTGCTTTTATTGTTATATTTTTAAGCAATCAAGTAGTAGATTTGGAAAAGATGTGTTCACAACATTAGGGTTTAACAATTGGAAGAAAGCTATTCAAGTTTTTAATGATCATGTTGGTGGAGTTAATAGTGATCATAATAATGCTAGGCGATATTGTGAAGCTTTCAAAAATCAAAGGCAAAGTGTGTCTCATGTGTTATCTAGCCATAGTAAAGAGATGGAGATTGCATATAGAACTCGTTTAATTGCCATTCTTCATGTGGTAAAATTTCTTATATTACAAGGTCATGCTTTTCGTGGTCATGATGAATCTTTTGACTCTTTAAATAGAGAAAATTTTCTAGAGATGTTGAATTGGTATGGAGATGAGGTTGAAAGTGTTAAATCTATGCTTCATGAAAATGCTCTTGGAAATAATCAAATGACTTCTCCAAAAATATAGAAATATTTGGTGAGAGCTTGTCACATCCTCATTTTTAGCACACACTGTTATGATATACGTATATGGTACTATGCTTTATATGTGTTAAATTAGGATGATGATGTGGATTTTTATATGAATTATGTAAGCAATGATAAATAAATGATATGTTTTATGATATATGATTTCATGGTGAAATGATGGGAATTTTACAAGACCACTGAAAAATGGTCGATCGTACTTATTGATACGATAATTAAATATATGTATCATCAAAATGATAATTTAATAACTTGAATTCGATAATAATTCTAAGGATATATCATCGATAACATTAACAAAAATAATATTGAGTACACTTAAAATATTTAAGCGTCATTAATCGGGATAATTAACAGTTCGTATAATTAATTGATTGTGCAATCGATCGTATTAAATGAGATATGTAAATTATTTCATACATATATGAATTATACATATAAATAAACAAGAATAAATATGAATTCTAAATATATTAAGAGTGAATATAATTTCATAATATCGTATAATTTAAGACGAGTGTAAATAATTTATACAAATGGTATATGTACATATATACGAGTGTATATAATATATACGATACGGAATAATTAAATGCATATGAATGCATAATTAAATTATGAGATATTAATAATATACATAATTAATAATTATGTCTAATTATGAAAGTATAATAAATACATACGTATAAAGAGCATATGCATAATATGAATGAAAATATAATTTGGTATTTATGGAAAATACTTAATTAGTATAATTTATGGATAATTAAGATAGTATTATTATAATTGAAGTGGATTGATGATGTAGGATATTGGGATATAAATTTAAGTGAAAAAAAAAATGAATTATGAAGATATTATGAATTATTTTAATAGAAAAATAAGAAATAATTAAATAAATGGAATTATGGAAAGTGGAGATTTGAGAAATTATATTTTATGTGGTATGGGAGGATTGTGTTAGTGGAATAATATTTTAATTGGTATTTGTAAGTGGAGGATGGGTATTTATGTTAGTGGGGTGTAAGAAGAAAAGAGAAATAATTATTTATTTGGTAGTGGAAAAAGATGGAGGATGGTATTTTAAATAAATAATTATGTATTAGAATATTAATTGAGTATTTATACATTTAAATGAATGGTGATTGGAGGATTTTAAGGTATATACATATAGAAATACGTATAGAGGGTGTTTAGGGGCTTATATTGAAAATTTGAGGGTGCAAATGGAATTTTTGAGTGGATGCCCTAAACCTAATATGCCTTATACAGTTTATGCTCCATCATTTGCCATTTTTCTCCATCATTTTTCACTTGGCTGAAACATTTCATGCTTCCTCCTCCTTCTTACTTCATTTTCTCTTAGTTCTTTCATTATTCTTGAAGGAAAACCAAAAATACTCCATCAAAGCTTCATCTTATTTACTAAAACCTTATGTTCTTTGATACTACTACATGTTAAGATCATATACAAGTCAAGAAATCATCATTTTCCCTTGATCTACCTAAAGGCCAAATCATATTACTCATTTAAGCATCAAACTGTAAGTTTTCTTCAAGTTCTTCATGGAGGCTAAATTATATTAATCTTCAAGCCATAGAATAGCAAGTTTCTTCTTCATTTCTCTAAGTTCTATGTATTGGTTGAACCATATTCATCATTTGGCCAAAATATTTGCTTGTTAGAGTTCCTTGAAAGGCTTGACTGAATCCTTCTTTGCTTAGAGTACAAGTTTGTTGTTCAAAAATCCAAAGATCATCCACTTTATTGCGTAAGCCGAAACCTTACCTTATTGATCTACTTCATTTTTACAACTTAACTAATCATATAGTTTATACTTAACTAATCATATAGTTTATGTTCATGTCATGAAGGTCTTGGTTTTTCATTAAGGAGGTTAAAAACACAAGGATCTAAGATTTTGAGTGCGGATTTGAGTTGATTTATTATTGGTGAGTATTGGTAAGTTAGTATGGTTTGAGTATATGAATGATTTATGGATTTTGATGGTAAATCTATGTTGGTTGAATTGTTTATATGGTAAATCTATAATTTTTAGTTAGTCATTTGATATATTAGATGATTAGGCTTGTAAATGATGATGAATAAAATGAGTGAGCATTGTGTGGATGTGTATATATGGTGATTTTATGATTAGCCGAATTAATTGAAGTGAAAATGCTAAAGGATGGTAAAACTAAATAATGATTAAAGGAATTTGATGAAAATAGAAGATTTAAGTTTAAGATGAATTTTGGAAATAAGTGATAAAATGAGTTAATTGATGAATTTTTCGATGAATGTTCATAATATGTTCATGAGATGTTCATAAAGTGTTCATGTGGAAAAGATGATAAAACATGAGTTTGATTTAGTTTTGATAAGAATTGGAGTATTAAAGTTATTTATGATTAATTAATTAATTAAAGGGAAATAAATGTTAAGTTAAATATTTAAGATATTAATTAATTAAATTATTGAGAAGTGGAATGTGGAATAATTGATAAGTGGAATTTGAAATATTGAGGTAGTGGGATTAAAAGTAAGATTTTAATAATGTTAATGGAATATTATTGAAAACATGAAGAATAATTTGGTTAGTGGGATTTTTAGTGGATGGAAATGATAAAATATGGTATGATTGGTAAAGTGGAATTAAAATATGATATTATTGGTAAATGGAATGTGAGTGTAAATATTTTGGAATATGTAAATAAGTGGAATTTAAAGAATTAATATTTAAATGTTAAGTGGAGAATTATAGAGACATGTGATTTAAATGAAATAAGGATAATAATTAAGTATTAATGGAAGATTTATTATGAATGGTTAAATAAAGATATTAAGCATATTATTTAATTAAGAATTAAAGTATGATGGCTTAAAGGATTTAAATAAAATGATTAAGTGATGAAAAATTTAGTGGTGAAATTATGGTATTAAGTGGATTAAATAAAGGAATAAATTAAATGATGATATTAAATAAAGTTTATGATAATTAATGTTGAGAATTAAAAGGAGTATGAATTAAGAAATTATAAGTAATAATTTAAGTGGATGATGAAGTGAGTATTATATTTAATAAGTAGCTATATTATATTGAGAAATTAAATGAGATATTAATATTAAGAATGATAAATTTTATAAAAAAGTTTAATGATATAGTTGACTATGTCATAAGGTAAATTATTGGATAATAATTTAAGTGATTAAAAGAATGTTAAAATAAATTAGTGCTTAAAGATTTAATTTAGCACTAAAAGATATTTAATTAAAGGGATTAAATATTCCTAATGAGTTAAATAAAGAGATAAAGTAAATTGGTAGATTATGATGAATTAAGGCATTATGAATATTTAAATGAAAAAGATAAAATGAATATTTTAAGAAATTAAAATGAGAGTGCTTTATGTAGAGAAATAATACTAAGGTATAATTAATTCAATGAAGGATTTGAATATCCTAAGGAAATTAAATAAGGATTAATGGAAGTGATTATGAAAATTATTAAATGGGTATGATAAAAAAATAATAAGATTTGATCTATCATATATATAAATAAGGGATAATGACTTAAATAGTAAAAGGGCATATGAGAATTAAATAAGATTATGGATTTAAATATGAAATGATTTAATGATGGTGGGAAATAAAAAGGATAAGTATATGTAGATAAAGGATTATATGAATATGGAAATAAGTAAAGGTATAGGAGATTAAATGATGAATGATTATAATATTTAAGGGATAAATAAAAGAAGTAAAACATAATACTTCTAAAATAATGACTATTAAGTTATAAATCATTAAAGATAAATGAATATCAAGTTAACTCTTTTAGAGTTAATAATTGCATAGCTAACTAACAATGATATTAATTAATAACAAAGTATAAGAATAGTATGATATTAAGATATTATTAAGTCATATGTCCTAAATATTAATATGATGATATTAATTGGCTATAATTGATAATGCGATATTAAAGAGTTAATAAAAGAATAATTATTTGGTTAAGTGATAAGGAAAATAATCATATGATTATAATTAAATGGTTAAGGCTTACAAGAGAAAGGCTATATTAAGGAAAAGAGAATTATAATGAGAATAGTAATCATATGAATAGTAACATACATGAATAGTAACATGCATGAATAGTGATGACATGAATAAATAATAATATGATAAGGTTAATAAATCATATTGATGAGATTAAGTAATATATGGAATGTTTATGAATAATAAATGATTATAATGAAATGAGAAATATTAATTAAAGGCAATCATTTATTATGAATTAGGTGGATCAATGGCTAATCAACACATACTACTAAAGGGAATTAACAAGGGGAAAGACATTCCAGGTTTGTGCTAGTTTGTTTGAAGATTCCTAAGATCATTAAATGATCAAAGGAATGCGTGTTTGGTAATGCAATAACATTACATAATTAATTACATTTGATTGGGAAATGCAATCGCATTTCATAATTAGTATGATATGATGTCATATAAATTACCATGTCATAAACATCTATGCATAATCATTACATATGACATAGCAATAAAACATGGCATAATCATGAATCATGGCATAGCATGACATGGTGAAATAAGGGAGGAGAAAAATGAATAAATGAAAGGAAAATGAGAAAGGAAAGGTACTTGGGCAATACGATATGAATTCCTC
>CANYBF012166985.1:0-14005 GCA_948192965.1 Dalechampia spathulata
CTTTAGAGATAAAGAACGAAGGACATCTACATTGAATGTAAGAGTTACTATCAAACTGTCACTTCTAATCTCTAAACTGGTTTCTCTGTGTTTTGATGCAAAGATCTTCTTTTGGTTTGTTGTTTTAAAATGAAAATTTTAATTTCTTCTGCTGCTTAATCACTAAACAAACCAATAAGTCTAAGTGTATGTGGTGGTTTTAGGTTTGATAAAAGAAGGCTCTTGCTTCTTCCGCCCCTCAATTTACTCAATCCTCCATCTAACCAAGTAGATATCCTTAAAGGTGTTGAATGTCTTATACTTTAACTTATCTTGGTACAATGCCAATGACCCCATGATAAACTTATTAATCATATGCATAGACATGACATATGAAAATGATATAACATAAACATGATATGTAAAAGATGACATGGCATAAGCATGGCATGTAAATGTGATATGTCATAGGCATAACATGTGAAAGATGATATGGCATAAGCATGATATGTGAAAGATGACATAGCATAGGCATGACATGTGAATATGACATGGCAAAGGCATGACATGACATAGATATGACATATAAGAGACATAACATAGCATAGCATGCATCATATAGCAATGATAAGGTAAGCATAATAGCCTAATAAGGCATAACAACATGAATAAAATAATAATGGCTTGGAGAAAGGGATCAAGAAAGATAAGGAATACATGATGAATAAAGCTAATCATACATGTAAATGGGAAAATCTAATAAAATAGAGGCCTATTCTATCACAAAGGATCTCCAATACTACAAAAATTTGAGATGTTAAGTAACATCTCCTCCATTTAGGAAAATGTCCTCTGGCAACATGAGCTAAAATGCATGAATTGGAAATGTAAACAAGCAAATAATGTTAGGCAATAAAATGAGATATGAGACATGATTGCTTAATCCAATATCATATGAAAGCATGAATCAATGGTCAAAGTACAATGAATGTAATGATAAAACTCATGAAAATGTAACAATAAACACAAGTCGGATCATGAAAATCATCAAAAAAAATCAATTTTAGGCAAAATCAATTAAAAACATAATTAGAAGATTCAAAGATCATATGGCATCACTTAGAAATGAGTTAATATCCAATTAAGCTCAATCTTGTCAAGTGACAAATAAAACTCAATTAAATGGTATTTAATTGATAAAAATCAAGTAAATTAATTGATTTAATGGAAAAATCAATACAAATTGATAATATAAATGAAATTAAAGGACTCTAATACCATTGAAACATCAATTAAAGATGAAATACACATCCAATTCAATTCCAATCAAATTAATTGTTATAAAAATAAAATTAAAAGTATTTTTAACTTGAAAATTAATTATGAAGCCAAAATTAATCAAATGGAAGAAATGTTTGACAAATTTAGATTATTAGAGTTATTATGAAACCACTAATGCTACTAAAAATTTCGATTAGCATAGAAAAATAAGTGAAAACGAGTAGAAAATCATGAAACTATGAAAATCTGCATGGTAGCTATATGTGTAGCATATAGCATGACATATATCGCATGTACTAAAATTTAAGGCTATATGTTTAGCATATAAGGTGATGTGCACCACACATAGCATACAAAATGGAATAGAAATGAGTTTTTAAGCAAAAACATGAAAGAAATAATAAATCCATGCTAATATATGATTATTACTGATTATTCTAGCTACGGGAAAGTTAAGAATGCTTTTTTTGCATTCATAATTGAAGCCAATAAATGAAAAATCAATGCTAAATCATAAACTCATTAAGAAAATCAAGAGAAAAGAGAGAGGAAGAAGCATTCCAATACTTACCAAGTAGAATTAAGCCTTAATCATGATTTCAAATGAGTTTAAGGAGTTTATTCAAGGATTAATTAGTCTTTAATTCTAATTAAGAACTTAATTAAGTGTTTAATTAAGTGAGAAATGATTTTTGTAGAGTTTAGCTTTAATTTGTAAATTTTGGACCTCTTTTCCATAAATATATGAGTCATATTTATAGGCAAGGGTTTGGAAGTTACTAGAAATAAGTTAGCAATGTAGGATTCTACAAGTTTTGTAAGTGATATACATAATATATAGTGTTATATGTGCAACATGTAGTACTATATGTGCAGTATATAGTGCAAAAAACTGTTATATATGTAAGATATAGTAGTATGCACAACATATCAAAAAGAGCACCCTATGCACACCCCATAATCAAAGCACTTAAGGATGTGTGCCCTATGCTCTTTAGCCCTCATTTATGCTTAAAATGCATGGTAACATATGGAGCATATTAGATTTGTATGGGAAAAGACCACACACTATGTGCAGCTCAATTGAATGTATGCAACATATGGCACTATGTACTTTGCATATTAGGAAATGCATGATATGTGCTCCACCTTCCACAAGCAATATGTAACATGCTCCATGTGTCTAGAGGACTCGTGGAAGTTATAATGTGTGTGTGTAAATGAAGATCAACATCAGAGGCCTGTACCAAGCCAAATTAAAGAAAATTTGAAGTTGCAATATGTCGGTGAAAAGTTAGTGTTTACACCTACATTTCTATACATATATTTAATTATATATAAGTGATAATTATTCACTATGTTAGAATTAACCTATGTAGGATTAATAATTATTTCATTGATAAGGTATGAGAGTATAGTAGAAGAGTAATAATGCATTATTCTCATTAGATTTAAAATGGTGTCAGATCCATAATATTTTTATGTATATGTATTCATCTGTGAACATGTACATATGATTCATTATGTTTGAATTAATTTATGTATAACTTGTGTGGATAAAGTAAAGGTTTATAAGATGAATGGGTAGATTTAGTATCACAAGCACATAATACATTAATGTAGGGTCATATTACAATTTTGATAAACAATAGAATAATTCATGGAATGAAATACGATAGAATAATGTAATAATTCATGGTAATGTTATTAGTATCTACACCAACTTAGAAGCTAATAGGCTGTATAATCATGTGTTATTATGAATGAATTTATTATGTAAATTAAGTAGTTGAATATGTGTAAGAGAGTTTGATATGGTTAGATTGCTAAAATACGTAGATGAAATTATAAAGTAAATATGATCTTTACGTTTCCACATATTTAATTTTATTTAAATGATTATTATTTATTATACTTAATTTTAAAATGTATAGGCTCCATAATTGATCAATAGTTAAATGTTACTTTAATGAATCTACATAGGAACTATAGCAATTAAAGTTCAAATAACCTAAGAATCTATCATGGATGAAGTAGCCAATAAAATATAAATTGTTAAATTAGACAATGTGAGAATAAAGTATAAAAGAAAGCACTTAAATAAGAAGATAAGAATCGGATATTAAATTTTTTAAAAAAGGGTTTGGTTTGTAAAGTAAACATATTGGATTGATATTTTATAGAATTAAGGGACAAAAGAAAACTTATGGGGGATCTTTACATGGAAGGTTGAAATATTGTGTGTATAAGACAAAAGGCATCATTAAGAATAAATAATCCATTGTTTGAGAGGATTAGACACCTAGCTAACAAATTTATAAGAAAATAATTAATAGATTTAAGGAATGATAATCTAAAGAAAAAGAAAAGATTTAAGAATTCTTGAGAAGGTAACTTTATGAAGTTTAAGGTCAAAGAGAGAAAAAGAGGGAGGTTACTCTTTTATTTAAGAATGAACTTAGCTTCTAAAAGGAATTGTTGTCGCACATTAACGCTTCAGCTAAGGAGAGCTAGGTAAGCTAAAAGGGGTAGTTTGTGTGTGGAAAATAATAGATTTATGCATAAGAATATAAAGTTAACTATATTAAATGAACATAAATTGCTTAAGATAGCTATGTGTGAATTTTGGTTAATTCAAAATTATTGAGCAATTAAGGCATGTTGTCTAGGCTTATAGATGATGTTAATTAGATGCAAAGAACTTGTGGTTATATAAGATTAAGTTCATGCAAGAAATTGAATGAAGCTAAAATTATAGAAGTTGATAGGTATTGAGAATATTAGTTCATGTCATTTTACTTTGAATTATACTAACGTACATGAATCAATGGATGCCAAGTGTTGTATTTCTTATAATGTATGATAAGATATGCTATGCTGAAACTACTTTTGAATGGAGCTCATATGAGCTTATTATGAATTTAAGAATTGGTTACTTTTTTGTACTAAGAGGTTAGGGGCTATAAATATGTTAGTCCAAACTCATTATGAATGGATAGAATGCTAGTATGTTAATGAAGCATTAAAGAGAAAGTGAATTAGAAAATACATTAGGTTAAAATCTTATCAGACCATAGGTTATAATTAAACAACTCTAAGTTTATTTTTATGTAAGAAAGGAGATGAAAGTTGATAAATGTATAGTTTAATCCTTAACATGGCAACATCATGTATGTGCTAAGAATAAATGCACTGTAACCCATTGTAATTGTATACAAAATTTTATAGGAACTTGAGCTACTTAGATGCACTTTTCACTTGAATCATTAGACCACTTAAGAGAGTGAACATTAGTCATACTTCATATTAGCATTAATATGGCTTTAGAATTAGTTTGTTCATGAAGCCACTCACTTGCTAGCAGATTGACATACTATTGAATTTGCATTTAAATAAGTAGGCAATTCAATGTCTGGCATGTACCTAAATTTAGTACAAAAGATGAGATATACATTGTTATTACTAAATTGTTTTAACATCCGTATTAGGTTGATCACACGCTTATGATAAAGGTGAATGAATGCATGGAATGAGGGGCTATAAAATGCAAGTTGATATATGAAAAATAGTTGTCAATAGAGCAATGACTTTGTTCTAAAATTTTTGTTATAGTAATTATTCTTAAACTTATATAGAATGGACATTAAATGCAATGCAACTCAAGGCAGAAAGATGTACACTTTTAATTAATTAATTTCACCATATGAAACACACTAATTGATGTTTTATTTGTAACATAATATCAAAGATAAAACCCTCCTACACCTACATTGTAAGAGTTACACTTAGCTCCTAGAAAATATGCATTAAATGGCTTAGGAATAAGGGACCAACGAGTGTATGAATAGGAAAGATGATTAGATCAAATAGAATTTACTATTACCATCCTAATTATGATAGATTAAAGGAAGTTAGAATTAATATGAGGTTAACCTTGATAAGGGCTGGGATATCCACTTTTAGCACATGATGAGATAGATTATGAACTCTTAAATCACGTATATATATAATTTACGTAAGTATCCCAAAAAGATATTAGGGTTATAAACTACACTATTTAAAGTGGAATTAACTAATATAAGAGATGCTATAAAGATGAGATGAGAGTATGAGAAGGATACAAGGGATGGAGTTTATTCGTACCATGATAATTGAATAGGCTTGTTCATCATCCTACCTTGGCTTGGTACTAATTAAACACCTAATTCAAGCATAAATCAAATATATGTACAATCTAAAGTCAATGAACCTTAAAAAGGCATTGAAGCATATTTATATGCATATTATGAAACATTATAAAAGATAATGTTATATAAGAATGCTTAAGAAATATAGTTAATTATGCCATTGATTACATATGTGAATAATTTTAGAATAGATATTTCAGTGTTAAAAGTTATGAAAATGTTTATAAGTATAAATGATATTTATTTAAGTGTTAATAAAGGGAACAACCACTATATCAATGCTGACAGAAGGGTTGGCTTTGCAACGAGTAGGTTTATGCTTATTCAACATTAATTATACAAACGAGATTGATAGGAAAATGAAAAGTTTACTATTGAGCAAATGCATCATAAAAAAATTTTTAGTTAATAATTTAATTGTGGCATAATCATTAATTGGTAATTTTATATATAAATAAATTCATATTCAGATAAAAGTGATAAATGTTTAATAGTTAATTACTAATAATCATAAAAGATTATAAGCACTTGATGAGGATGTGGGATTGATAAACTAAGGTATGTGGAAGATCTAATTGAAAATTATGATTATTTATTTAAAAATATGCAATTAATATTATTTGATGTATGGATATTATTTATGTTTAATAACTATTAACTAATGAAATAAACCCTTATAAGGAAAATAAAGATTTTAAAAGTATGATTATAAGATTAACTGAAAATATTAAATGTATTTATTTAAAAAGATGAAATAATAATAGTTAGTATTACTCATTAATTGATATCTAAATAATAATTATTGATCTATTGATTATTATTAATTATGAAATCATGAAAAGTTATTAATGCCTATTGAGCATATTAGCTTGATATACTTTTATGGTTCCATGCTCCCTTTGGGAATCATGATTATTTATTCATATGTACAAAGTTAATGATGATTCATAATATATAGAAATTTCATGATGGTTGACAAATAATGTTTATGTTTTTTTTTTATAGTTAATCCAATAAATGAGATTGATAGGTATATGAATAACCTAACCAAAGGTAAGTATTTTATGGTAAGATTATTTATTGATAAATTTACTATTATTCATCAATTATTTGATAATTTTATTTAGAAAAATAAAGTTGCTCAATGAGTTAGTTAATTAGGATCTTGATGGTAACGAACATCTGATGAGTGTGTTTATTCATTAAGATTAATATTATCTATTTGAATGAACACTGTAGAATTATTTATACAATGTTGATAGAAACTTGTACATATATATATAATGAAATGATGCTAAATATTTAGATTATGATTATGTCTAATTATCAAGTTAGTAAAAATTTAAGTATAATGGGCTACGAACACCTAATGAGCATATTGATAAATATGCTTGTATGGATGAATATGTTCTTATTGGCTTGATGATTATTTATTTGGCATGTTTGGAATTACTAATGACATATATATATCTTGCATTGATGATAAATATTATGGATTGTATTTGTACCTATCAACAATTATCTTACAAATGAAATTTGCAAGTAAAATATAAAGCTTGATGATTCAAATCTAATGTCATGAAATACTATGAATATTTGATTATTATTTATTATTGTTAGATGTATGATATATTAATATATCTTAAGATGCTATTTATTTATAATTGTGCTAACATTATATAAATGCATATGTGATAAAGTCATGCACCATATATCATTAGTATGACATTTTGGAGAAATAAGGAAGGCATAATTATATGTGTATATATATATATATATATATATATATATATATATATACACACATTAAAATAAGGGAGGTGCTAGTATATTTATATATTATAAAAAGGAGACATAATGGAGTCACTAGTATATATATATATTGAAATGATACAAAGGTAAAGAATACAGAGATATACTAAGAAGTAAATAAATGATTGAAAATATATCCGGTATAGATTATGCACATTCAACGATAGTGATCGAGATGATCATAGAGAAATGATGAAATGACAGAGAACAAAGGGATGCAATTCATATTTGCATTCATTATCATATAGCATATAATTGTTATAAAGAAAAATGAAGAGAATGCAATTCATATATGCATTCATTATTATTTTATTGATATACAGAGTGATAATGTGGTTGAACCATGAATGTGATGTACAAAAATAAAAGTTATTCATAAAGAATTATAATAATAATATTTCATAATGATATTGTACTTTATTTCATGCCATATTTATTATGATATATTATCATGATTGTTTGTTAATTATTTTATTAATTAATTATAATTGTTATAGAAAAGAGGAAATAGAAATTTAATTATAGAACAATTATTATTAGGCACCACTGAGTTTTATACTCAATGTTTATCATTTGATAAATGCATGTCAGTGTAGTTTTGAGGAATGTTCAGATCGATGAAGCACCAAAGTAATCAGGATACTTCAAGTTTGTATGGTCCTTACAATACACTTTTGATAGTATAGCATATTCCTAGTATTTTTTTTGTTCAAGTAACTATCATTGTATAATTATGGACAGTAAAATATTTTATGCTTGTGCATGAGCTATAACGTTAAGATCATTTTATTTTTAGCTTGCTTATACTACAAAAGTAGTATATGCAGTAAATACATAATAACATATCTAAAAATTATATATGTATGTTTTATAGGAATAGGTAATAATATATAGCTACATGTAATAAATCAATAATTGTGACTACAAGTCGAATATAATCTGTCAAAAAATATATTTCATAGATCCTTTATAGGATGATTAATGGATCCCTAATTATATGGTATTTTTCAATCATTCTACAAGAGCATGTTTCATCGGCTTGGTATGACAGTCACTAATTAGGTAGACCTCTAATCATAATCCATGCTAAATGAGGAATGCAAGCAAACAAACTCTTTCTTTCAATCACATATTCTATATACTAATAGGAATACATGAAAATGGTTAGTGTTTCAGTTTTTCTAGAGTTTTTCTTCATCTTAGTCAAATAGAAAACACTAATGGGAGAGTACAAAATTTGACCAAAGCTAAGGATTATGATTGTTATAACCCTAATGATTATAATTGTGTATTTATAGTCAAGCATTTTGGTTATACTTAACCCTAATTACTTAAGCTTTGTATGTGACATGTACAAGTCTTTGACATATGACTATCATGTGACTTTGATATATGCAAGGCATGTGTCAACTTTATTAGTCCTAAAGCAATGATCAAGAGGGAGATAAATTGATAAATTAAAAAATTTTAAAATTAATTTTTAATAAATTAAAATGAAAACTAGCAAATTAATTTAAAATTTAGCAAATTATTTTTGATAAAATAAAATGAAATCAATTCAAAATAATTCAAAATGAGAAAATTAAATTAATTAATTTTCAAAAAACTCCTCCTTTGAAAAACAATATTTCAAACAAAGTAAAATCTTTTATGAGAACCTTTAAAACTAGTAACTTGTTGAAATTAGCATATTAGAAGCAAAAAGAAGATATAAAAAATGTTGAACACTTTGATATATAGTGGTTCGACTTAAATGCCTATATTCTGTCACACCTTACCTCTCTTATAAGGCATGACATGCTCTCGTAATATACTTAACAGATTCTAATCTGATACATAAATCCGCTAAACATATTACAATGGATGTTAAAAACAAAATCACGTGACCTAATAAATAGTAGTTTATGAATAATACTTAGTAAATAGTAATTTATGAATAGTACTCTTTGGTATGGTACTCGTAATATAACATAAAAAAATGTATAATGATAAAAATAAAATTGACATTCCATAACTTTTATAAAGTTAAAAGACTCCAAACAATAAAGAAAACATTTATCAAATCCAGCGGTATGGAAATTTTGACTGTATTTTTGATTATGAAAATGAGGAAATTTTAAATTTTTGCTATCACTTAAATAAAAGCTATCGAAATGAAATTTTATGATATTCAATCAAATTCATGTATAAGTAAATAATTTTAAGGTGATGAACAAATTCAAAATCCAAACTCATTTATGTATATGCATACATCACATAAAAATGATAAATATGTAAACAATATTTTTTTTTATCTCTGGGTATTTTTCATAGTTGCATACTTACATCATATGTAATATAAACACACATACTAAAATATCTACCTAAGCATTTTCCTTTATAACTTCAACTTGCCAGGTGCAAATCTCGCCTAGTCTTTATTTCTATCATTGTTATGATCTGCGTTCATAAAAAGGAACGCTGAGTATAAACTCAGTGGTGCACAATAAATGATGCTTAAATAATAGTGTTAAATAAAAATAATAATGAAACATTAAAAATTACATTCCTTATTAAACATGTAAAAGAATAAACATTTCAAAATCATAGACTAAATAATCATCACGTATTTTATAATCTCACAATTATAAATCATACAAGTAAATCATTTTGCATTATTAATTATTTCCATTATATCCATAACTTACGTTACAAGTTACAGTAACCTGTAACTCGGATGGGAGACGAGTCTCAATCCCACCCCTAAGTTGACTATGTCATACCATACTATCTATATCACAAGTTACAGTAATTAGATCACTATAACTCAGATGGGAGACAACTATCAATCCCATCCTAAGGTGATATCTTATAATCTAGTGTGCACACCTCTCATCAAGGAGGGAACGGGTCTCAACCTTCAACCCGATGAGGAATATCTCACTGTAATCTATCTATTACCAGTTATAAAACATAATTCTTTTTCAACAATTCTCATCAGATTATACATCAAGTAAGGTGATATCATATATAATAAAGTAAATAAATAATAAAACACATTTTTCATATGAAAGAATCCTTAACAACATAAATATCAATTATATAATCTGTCGTAGAAAACAAACAGTTAAATAATTGTTTCACATAAAATCATTTTTCAAACACATACATTTTATATTTATGTGCACAAACCTCTAATAGATTTTTCCTCTGCTTTCTTTCCTTTTCCTAAATTCTCCTTATTAACTCCTTTAGCTGTATTATAGAATAATGATAGAACTATCAAAATAAGCTTAAGCTTATTCTTTTCCACTATTGTAAAAATTCCAGAATGACTAAAAATTCACTTCCCACTTCTAGACACCTCAATACACCATAAGAACTTAATATCCATGCAAGTAGCATACTTTAATCATTTTTTATAACTTATATATCGACTTATCCAAATCATAGCATTCTGATGAAATTCTGGCAGAGTTCCATCTGTAACTCGGATATCCCAATAATACAACTTAATATTCTACCAAATAACCCATAGAAAACACAATTCCCTTCCTCTGATTTATCATTTACATAACTTCAATTCATCATCCAATACCATTCACATCATATTTATATATCCATATCATAATTATCACTAAATACACAAAATATGGTATTTAACTTCACTAATACTAAACTTTACACAATATTCATCATATATCCTATACAACCAACCATTTAACTACATTTTCAACATGAAATACAATCAAACACATTATTAGACATAAAAAGCATAAATAGCCAAATTCTTCTAACATTAATTCTATTAATTTTCTTTGAATTTTATTTACTTCTAACACTGCAAATTATCATTTCTCATCCTCATTTACATTCATATACATTCATTATAAATCAAATCCTTCACATACATGCAAACCCTACTCTGGCAAAAAATATAAGCATGTATGTCCATCATTTTACTTTCATTCTTTCTTATTTCTTATTAAACTCATTAATGTTAACAAATTTCCTTTCATTATCCATCATTTCATCAAACTAACTTACATTTCTATAAAAACCCATGCTTGACCGAATCTTTTAGTCTCCATTAAAGCCATTCACATCATTTTAATTCAAACCAAAGCTTAATTCATGGTAAAGACATGTTATTTTATCTTATTCTACCTTAAAATCAACTTAAATCTACCTGAATCAAGAAATCCCCAAAATCTCTAATCTTTCACTTACTTCCACCAATTTATTCTTTAACTTTTCTAAGGTAAAAATTATACCAAATGATAGAGAATTGAAAATTACTACTTTTTCTATGAAAATCTTTAAAAATTTTCATGAAAAATGGTTAAGAATTTACCTTAAAAATGATTTTCTTCCTCCCCTTCTTCTTTTTCCAAGAATTTTGACTTTTCCCTCTTCCTTCCTCTTAATTTAATAAATATAAGACTTATAATTCAATTACACATGTGTCCTTTGTAAAAAGTACCACTTTAGTCCATAAAGTTTTAAGGGCTTACACTTTAACCCTTAAACTTTCAATTTTATCAAATAAGTCCCTATATAAAATTTAATATATGATAATAAATCTTTTAATGTTAATTACTAGCAATTAAGTCCTTAAAATTAGCCTTTCCAAGATTGCCTTTACTAATTTCTTAAAATTTCAACTTCACCCTTTAACTTTTCTAATAATACCAAATGTGTCTTATTCGATATACTTAACTATATTTCAATCCTAAACACCTCCAAATAGCTTAATAGAATCTTCGATTTACTCCGGATAAGATTCCATAGCTTAAATAGTCTAAAACAGCTTACGCGATTGAAAATTATGCATTTCCCGGGGAGGTCACTCATCCTCCTCACTTAAGCACATTTAACTTTACTACGTCTAATTTGTATATTAAACTTAGTTTCTATCCCAAATGTTATTCCATTCCATTATATTCCTTGTCTTAAATACGTAATATTTGGTCTCCACGATTGACCAAATTATGCATATGTAACTTAAGATAAGCTTAAGTTCGAAATTCTCAAAATTTACATTTATGCCATTAGTTCATTTCTTAAGAATTTACATACACATTCTTCTAGCCCCTTTTTATGGGTGTGATATATTCACTCTGTCAAAACTAATATTTTGGGTTCCATTATATCAAAATTACTACAACAAGTTTTCAAGGCTAACTTTGAACCAAAATCATTATCCTACAAGTCAATATAGGAGACTTGAAAATCCTTTTAAAAAAATGAATAAGCTTAGAATAGAGACTCTCATTACCCTTACAATTCCTCTGAAAAGTTTAGAGTAGATGTACAATGTGAAGCTCTCAAAATTATTTTTAGATATCTCAATTTATTCCTTTAAAATCTCTTAAGTGTTCTCTATGTAAAATGCATTTAGAAGTTTGTATATTTATAACAGAAAAAGATATGTTATATTCTATTTGAGAATACGTAAGTTGACTTTTAAAAATCAAATCTAAAAACAGTCTTAATTACATAAAATGAACAAACTAATTTGACATAATTTAAAGTTGTAATTTTAATACGGATGTTTGATAACTTTCCATTTTGAAAATATGAAAATGAATTTGTAAAACTTATTTTTAATAAAGATATTTTTGAATTTTGAAGACTTTATGATTTGAGCTTCATAAGGTATTTCATCTTAAATTTTCTTAATAAAATCTCAGATACCTTGAGAAACAAAAATAAATAAAAGCTCCTAATCTTTAGAGAATATAATTGATAGATCTTCAAAAAATCTTCCTCAAAAGTCAAATATAGATCATTGATTTCCTTACATTATCATGTAAAGAAGTTTTTCATTTCTTTCCTCTAAACAATTAAACATATTTGATTTTAAAAAAATCAATTGCATTATTATGCAAAAATAACTTTAGAAAGGATTATAATCAAAAATAAATTTGTTGAAAATATTGCATTAATTAAGTAAGAATATATTCTAATCAGATTTAATATTAATGCATCAATCAAAATATCTCAATTATCTTAATCAAAAGATAATCTTACAATTTATGAATGGATAATTATTTTCTTTATTTTAGAAAGTAATTGAGATTTGTGCAAGTAACTATATCTAATAAGATTCATTTTATCCAAAGATATTTAATTTAAAAAACACTTTAATTAAATAAACACCATATATTATTTTTATCAATTTTTATTATTCATCAAAATTGGAAATATTGACTTTAAGTCAACATTTTCCCCCTTTTTTATGATGATAACACTTGATAAAATAAAATTTCGAACATATAGAATGTTACGTCTTTTACCTACGTAGACATGCTCCCGTAGAATGACTCTTAACTTTCTCTTCTAGAAAGTCAACAAACATCCTACAAGGGATTTGTATACATTTTTTTTTTGAGATTACTATCCTTCACAATTTATTAAGATGCATACAATCCAACATCTAATAAATTTCAGTCCCTGGATTATCATAATATCACAATTACCTTATCATCATACCAGAGTTATCACTTGCATACATATTATAATTTAAGTATCATCATAATTATGCATTATTATAGACCATTATTATTTTTATTAATTTAAGGTACTGTCAAGTACCGTATTTAAAAGTTTGCATAAACTTGCGAAATAGAAGTCTGAAGGATAGATAAATCCTTACCAGCTATTTATTCAAAGATCAACTGCTGACAACTACTGCTTATGTTCCCCGGCCTTACTAGTACCTACGTTTATCAAATGACAAACGCTGAGTATAAAACTCAGTGGTG
>CANYBF012168084.1:0-15614 GCA_948192965.1 Dalechampia spathulata
CAAAATTTAAACTCAAATTGACAAATTAAAATTATTAAATTGTAATTAAAACTAAATAATTACAATTAAAATAATAATAATAATAATAATAATAATAATAATAATAATAATTTGTCAAGCTATTAAAAAATATTTAAATTAATTAACCCCCGGAATTTCTAATAAATTAATTCTTAAAGTGCAAAATTAAAAATTAAATTAGAAAAGTGGGCTAAATTAATTTAAAACATAAAAGGGATTTAATGAACATAAAACAGTCAGGCCAGGCCTGAACTGAGGCCCAAATCCGCGCGGCCCAGTCACAGCACAGCCCAAAAAAAAAAAAAACCCTGCGCCAAAACGGCATAGTTTCGGAGATAAAATATTAATTAACATTTATATACTAATTTTATTTATTTAATATAAAATATTAAATCATTAATAAATTTATTTTGCTAATTATTAATTATTATTAATATAATGATAATAGTTATTATTATTATTGTTAATTATTTTATCATATTTTAAATTCATAATGATATGAATATTATCTGTAAAATTAGGTATCCATTAGTACATGTAATGAAATTTCTAATATGAATATTTTTCAGAATCAATTAATACTATTGCATCAGTTTAATTCAATATAAAAACATTGTATTTTATTTGAAATAGTTCATGTAATTTAGATTAAAATTAATATTTATATAAAAATAAATTATTTCATTATTTAATTTTTGTATTATATTTTTAGAGGAAAAATAATTTAGTATTTTTCCTATTTATCCCCTCCTTTCATATTATTAATATAATTATGATAAATGAGGTATCACCAATTCAATTCTAAATTTTTTATTATAAAAATTTTGATATCATATTTAAAATATTTAGTTTAATAATTTAAATTATAAGATAAAATTTTAAAAATAATTTTATATATTTAAAACTCTTATATTTATGAAAATTTAAGATTTGCTTAGAACTCATTTATAGAAAAAATGATAATTAGTATGATTAAATAAAGGTTTAAACAACTGTGATTAGACATAATATAGTAAATTAAAATGCTTAAAAGTCCACCATCTCCCCACATTACCCACTTAATTTTATATCAACTTTAACAACTAGTTAATAAACTGGATCAGGTTCTGTCATTAGAGTTGAATTATATTAAACAAAATAATATTATATTTTTGTTATATACTTTCCAGATCAAATCCAACCAGATACTGAGTTATTTTTGTTTTTATTGTTTGATTTGTATTTCATTTAGTTGACTTGATTCTGATAATTATTTATGATGTTATTACATCATATCATTATAAAATTTAATAAAAAAAATCGAACAATGGTATTATACATTTAAAAGAGGTTAATTTAATAAGTAGTCTTTGAATTCAAATTTTTGAAAAGAGAATTTTAAAACCTGTTTAATTTAAAATTAAAATAATTAATCTATTAATTTATTTCATTGGTTAAGTTTAAATATATTTATAATCCTCTAATTGTACCTAATTTTCTCTTTTACAAATTTGAACCTGCTAAACCACCAACCTTTCTTTATTGGCTTAGTTTCCAATTAAACTTCAATTACCATTAATCATACTCATTAGTGCAGAATATTTTAAGCCAACCCCATTCTTTATCCACCATTAATACATACACACCCACGTCATGTAATTAAGGACAATTTCAAAAAATTATTAAAATATCATTATTTTTAAAATTTTTTATGTAAATAATGAATTTGAAAAAGATATTAATTTAAATAATGATTTTTTTAGTTTTAATTTAATATTTAAGTTTCAATAAAGGATTCATTTAGGATTAAGAAGGTTTAATATTATTATAAACAATAATATTTTTTGAAATAATTTATTATTTTAATAAATATTTCTGAAAAATTCATTTAAGTATTCCTATAATTAAGGAGGGCTAAAAGCACATAAAAAATATTTAATTAAAATGTAGTAAAACACAATTTAAATGGTGAATGGCTTTCTGATATAATAATTTACATGCTTTTAATAATGATAATAAAAATAATTCAAAAAAGGAATAAAAATTAGAAGATAATGCATATGTCCATGTCAGCATAACTCCAAAATTAATTAAACAAATTCCGTAGTCGGTAAAGCGAATACGCTGAACAATCATTAATGGGGTCCATTTTGCCACCACAATTTGTCTGGTTCATGATCCATAAGAATTCTGATTGGCTGGTCTATCCACGCCAACCGTACACGTGGCCTTCCAGGAATCCAACGGAGGCTTCTTTGTCTCTGCAGGACAAAACAAACGTTATATTTTCTATCACCTTTTTCTAATATTAATCTTTTCATTAATACTTGGCGATTAAGGTTTTATTGCACGTAACTTTTTAAATTTTAATCTTTAATATTTCATTGCTTTTATTATTATGAATTAAATATTTTATTAAATATTAATTTCAGTGAACATTTTAATTTTAAAATCTTGCATAAATAATCAATTATTAACGATTAATTTATCGAATTATAAATTATTATTTTCGAAATTTATAAAAAATTTATTTTTATCAATATACTCATTTATAAAGATTTTTAAATCAGAAAAAAATTTGACAAATAATTTTTCTTTCATTGTTTACAAAGGATAATACATTTTTCTTTTATTAATTTATGCTTTTTTTATGTTATGATTGAACAGCCAGAAATTTCCTTATTAAAAATGATAAAATATAAATTGGATAAATTATGAAATTAAATAACCAAAAAAAAAAACTACCCTTATACAATCAAATTTACATCAATAGCTTTGTATTAAAATTTTTTCATGTTTGAAAAATATAATAGATTATATCGGTAAAATTTTTGTCATTTAATTGAAATTAAAATATTAAAGTTTAATTTTAAATGGACAATTAATTTTTAAATTATTAATTTAATATAAAATAATTAAAATCTTTTTAATATAATTTATGGTTTATTGCAGTACGAGATGATATTAACTTGATCGGTTTTTTTCAGGGTAAAGAAATATTAACCGGCTTAACTATGGTGGGGTTGCCTACGGCTGTATGTGTGTGTGTATATATATCTGGAAGAACAAGCAAGCTTTAGAAGAAAAGCTACAAAGACGCAGAAAACTCAAAGCTGGCTTTGAAAATATTATTATTAGAGACCAAAGCTAAATTTGGGAAGTTTTGAATATTGAAAGATGCCAATCAGTAGCATTGCATTCGGTTCTCCAGCTGAGGTTGGCCAGCCTGACGCCTTGAAGGCTGCTCTCGCTGAGTTCATCTCCATGCTTATTTTTGTTTTCGCCGGTGAAGGTTCCGGCATGGCTTTCAGTACGTTCTCGCTTTTCTTCTTTCTTCCTTCCTTTTTGTTAATAGTTTTGGATAACTTCGAGTTTTTCCAGGGATAGTGTTGGTCACACACACACCACACACACACATATATATATATAGGACTTGAGAATTATGATGCTTACAACATTTACTGATGGATAATAATTGGCAGACAAGCTGACCAGCGACGGCGCAACAACACCAGCAGGACTAGTGGCAGCCTCGTTGGCGCATGGATTGGCTCTGTTCGTGGCTGTTGCCGTGGGTGCTAACATTTCCGGTGGCCACGTGAACCCAGCCGTTACATTTGGTGCCTTTGTTGGTGGCCACATCACATTCATCAGAAGTTTACTGTACTGGATTGCACAGTTGCTAGGATCCATTGTTGCTTGCTTACTTCTTAAGTTCTCCACTGGTGGATTAGTAAGCATTTCTTAATTTTATTTTTCTTTCAAACTCTTACAACTTAGTTCCAACAGATTCATGCAAAGATCGATAGAAATAAGATAAAAAAGAGGATTTCTTTAATCATGTCGTTGGGTTTTGTGTGATCAGGAAACATCAGCATTTGCCCTATCATCTGGTGTTGGTGCATGGAACGCTGTTGTTTTTGAGATTGTGATGACATTTGGTTTGGTCTACACCGTATACGCAACAGCAATAGACCCAAAGAAGGGTAACATTGGCATAATTGCACCACTTGCAATTGGTTTCATAGTAGGTGCCAACATCTTAGCCGGTGGTGCGTTTGATGGTGCATCCATGAACCCAGCAGTCTCCTTCGGACCAGCAGTGGTTAGCTGGTCATGGGATAACCACTGGGTGTACTGGCTGGGTCCATTTGCGGGTGCGGGTATTGCAGCCGTCGTATACGAGACTTTCTTCATTAGTCCATCCACGCATGAACCACTCCCATCCGCAGGCTTTTAATTAAAACTCTGATCCCTCATTAAGGTCGAAAATGATGAGGCAATGGTAATTATGTTGGTGTGGTTTGTATTGCATGTTGTTGATTTTCTTTGTCACGGATTAAAGTGGATTTCTTGTTGTCTTTTTCAATTTTCGTTTTGATTATTCAGGTATTATTTAAGTTTAACTAAACATGGTCTAAATATAAATTATTACAAAGTATAATATATAAGGGTAATGCTTATAACATACGAATGTTAGTTGATGTACTTCAAGTATATATTTCTTATCTTATCATACTAAATAAACAAATCAATGAAAAATAGCGGTATTATTTTATAAGATAATTAAATGATAATAATAATCAAATTAGGTGGACCACCGCTTGGTCGTAAGATAATATATAGACCACAAACTGTAAGTTGGTCGGCTTTTAAATAAACCTATGACAACTATTTTAAACGTCTTACCATGCATATTAATATTATTTTTATATCTTATCTAATTGATTATTTTATTTTATGTTGTATTTTTATTTTTCAAAATATGAATAGGAATGAAAATTAGTAGGGTTTGGTTCTAATAATCCAAATACCGATGTAATATATAACATTAAACTTATTTAAATTTGATTTATAATTTTTTATATATCAAATTAATTAATATGTAATTGTAACTTATATATAACGCATATCTTATCCAATATTCAACTGAGTTAACTTTTTAAATATATATATATATATATTATTTATCAGGTTTATATCGTTATATCGTCTAAACAATATATTTTTCAAAAAAAATATTTTTAAGTCCTTAAATATTTCTTTTTCTTATTTCAATTGTATTACATTGAATTCTATGGTATCTATAATAAGTTTGGTTTTTTGGTTTGGCCCTGCACTTTTTTTTTTTACCAAACCCTTTCATTTTCATTTCATTTTATTGAGCCCCCTCAACTTTTTATTATGTGTCATTAAATCCTTTAATATTTTATTGTTTTCTTACATTAATCTCTTAATTTTCATCTTACTTTTTTTTTTTTTACAATCTTTGAATTACGAAATGTTATATCATCAAATTTCATATTTCATTATCTTAAAAATATCATTTTTATGTTAAATTAATAAATTTCATTCAAAATAACTACCAAAAAGATATTTCAATTTTTTTTGAAAATAAATACCAATTTTGAGTATGATTTTAATATTTATCATGAATAAAAAATTATATACATCATGATTAATGTTTAAAGCTCATTGTAAAATTTTTTTTATTAATTCTATTAATATTTCACATATATAGGATAAATGAAAAAAATTATATGATTATTAATCTTAAGAAACCCTCAAATTATTCCATCAAAGGAAAGAAAAAACGATACAAAGATCCTAAAAGAGATTGAACAATGACAGAAAATGTTATGGTAGCAATTATAATTAAAAAATCATTAAAATATTACTTAATGTATAATTAGATAAATGTTAAAGGGCTTCATGCTACTCAAAATAATGTTTAAGATTTCAATAAAAATTATTTCATAAAAAATTATTATAGTCTGAGAATTAAAAAAAAAATATATTTTTTCACTTTTTTTCAATTAGATTCTGAATTTCAAAAAAATATTATAGTCTAAGAATTCAAAAAAATGTATTTTTCGTTCTTTTAAAGTAATTTCTGAATTATGTTATATATTGTAAAACATAAATTCTCTTAATTTATATTATTTTATTTCAAAATGTCAATTTAATATCACTAATTAAGCAATATAATTTTTTTATAAACCTATGAAAGTTTCATTCATGAAATGGAAATATAACTTTTTTAATTCATGAAGTGAAAAAAAATATATATATTTTTAAAAAATGTAATCTGGGTTGTGTTGGAAATACCATAATCACACATCTTATAAATAAGCTTCTTCATTGACGGGCAAAAGTGACTCCGACCACCTAAGGAAGAACACTTGCAGAAAGAGAAGTTAACTAGCTGGCATAAGCTGATCTTCACGACACCCCTGTTGAAAGGTTGGATTAGGAGTGACATTGTCATCACTTTGTAATGGAGCAATGGTTCTTGCATGCCATCCACATGATGGGCTAAACCATATCCATTCAACAGGGGCAAGATTTGTATTTGCCACAAAACATCATTAGAAGGGTTAAGTTTGACAAAAAGGCATTGGGTGACTTAGGAATGGTGAGAGTAGATTACGAAGAAGTAGGAGGACGAGGAACTCAAATCAAACCAACCCGAATTTCTATTACAGTTTATATATACATAATCTTAGGGGAGAGATATATGTTGGTTAAACTGAGGGTAAGTACAACTATGACTTGAACATATCACAACACCTTATCACCTTGTTAATTATAACATATGCGTTGACTTTTTTTAGAGCCTCAAGTGTCTGCAGACCTATTCAGATTCCATAATACATCACTGTGGTTAAAGAATATATTTATAGATTTAAATTATAATAAAGTCATTTACAAAGTAATTTTTACTTCAAATGAAACCTTTCTTCTTCATTTAACACACATATATACAGTTTAGAATCTTCTTGTACTTTGTTCTTCATGTTATTGGAGAAGATCATGGAAATAGTACAACTAAAACATGAATATAACATAAATATAATATAATGAAAAGACCTCTTGGGGCTTTTTTGTGTTTGGTTTGGGAGAAATCGAATCAATTAGCTTAATTATTTTAAAAATGGTTAAGCAAAAATTGTCTCTACGGTTTATATATTTGTTTTTCCATTTTTTAAAAAGTTCATTCGTCATCCCCTATTTATCTTTTCATTCTACATATGTCATCACTTTTAAAATATTTATAAAAATAATATTTTATTATAAATAATGATTTTTCATGTTAAATATTCTTGAAATTTGTACTAAATTTTGATAGGAGAAGTTTTTATAAATATTTATAGTTTTATATCATTTTAATTATAATTCAATAAAATTAAAGGAACATTAGTTATTATTTTATTACTTAGATGTGATTCTATATCTTTATATGATTAGACTATTAAATATATTTATTAATTTAATTTATATGAGTTTTGGAATCATAAAGCAGTACAACTTCCTCATGGGCAGGCCTAGAGAACATACAAAACACAAGGACATGGAGAAAATCCAAATACTACTACTGTACAGGTCAGAGCTTCCACGGAGAAACATGGCGGCCGGTCATGGAAGAAGCCATAAATAAAGAATTTTCAGATTAGCCAGTTAGAAACGTCGTCCCATAATCGTAAGACAGAAGCATCTTATCGCTTTCATCATCATCACCCATCCTCCATAGTGATTCTGCAGAATAATCCCACAGCGGAGTCACCATTGATGACGGACGAGAAAAATTGCAGTCTTCTTCACTAAAACCGTCACAAACTGCAGGTTCATTAATAGTGCTTTCAATATCCTTCCATATATCATCCATCGTATACCCTTTTTCTCCTCCTCCTTCAACTTGCTCATCGCTAGCTTTTCTTGCTGATATGTCTTCTCCGCCCGTGTCGTAGAAGCTTGGAAAGGGTGATGAATGAATTTTAGTAATAGTTGATGCTGATGAACTGCTGGAAGAAGATGATGATGGTGGTGCTGCTGGTGGCTGCGGCGGCGGCGGTAACTTGGCTCTTTTATTCTCTTGCGCCATCTTTCGCATATGAGTTCGCCAATAGTTTTTTATCTCGTTATCTGTTCGTCCTGGTAACTTTCGAGCAATTCTGGACCATCTGTACATAACCATGTATAAATTATTCAATCATGAAAGTTTGCAAAGCACACACCTGAATTGAAATGGTAAACTTAAATTATCAGGAATAACGTAAATTGATTTATCAAACCTATTTCCCCATTTGGCATGAAGTTCAAGAACAAGTTTCTCTTCTTGTGGAGTCATCTTCCCTCTTTTCAGTCCAGGATGAAGATAGTTAACCCATCTTAACCTGCAACTTTTCCCAGTTCTGTTCAAACCTGCAAAAAAAAAAAAAAAAAACCATGGCAATGCTTAAATATGATTGCTCGTTTACAGAAACCACCATGCCCAGATAATCATACCTTATATGAGTCTCCCGCCACCTTCAAACCTGAAACTTTGGCGATGAAATCCCATCGTCGATCGCCGTATAAGTGCACAAAGTTGATCAGAAGAATGTCTTCCTCCTCAGTCCACGGCCCTTTTCTGGTTTCTTCTTGTATCATTTTCATTTTCCTTTTTCTCTTCCTCTGGATTCTGTCTTTCCACCGCTTCGCTTCTGCTCAATCTGCTATGTTGTGCTTGCATCTTACGTATCCCATACCTCTATTTATATAGACCGAGTATTACAATATTTCCATGATTAATTACACCAATAAAAATATATTATTTGATTTTCTAAAAACAATATTCAACAGCTAATTCTTCTGCTTAACCGCTAATTCCCTCACACTTGTATTTAATTAATATTTTATCTTTCAGTGATCTATACCATGAAAAAACAATATTTAGGGAAGATAGTTACCATTTAATTTAAAATTATAATTATATAAAAAATATAATAAAAATAATACAACAAGACACATTCGTTATTTAACATATTTAATAAACAATAATTCAAAATTACATAACTTTATTAATAAATTATAAATGGATTATCAAATCAAATTCAATATAATATAAAATTAATACAAAATTAATATAAATTAAATTTTCATATTAAAATTATAAGTCATATTAAAAAAATATTATTAGGGATGCATCACACTTGGTTGAATATTTTAAAGTATAAAGCAAATAAAAATGTATAGTTGGAAATGTGTTAAGGTGCCAGGCATATGGTGGACGCATGATGAAATTGAGATAATATACAAAACTCGTAGTGATGTAAGCCACTATAAAGGAATGAAAATAACCAAAGTAAGAGATCGATATGTTGATCCAACTTTCAATTTGCCTTTCCAAATTCAACCCACTAACTATTTCATCTTTCTTATATTTCCCAATCATGCCATTCATTGTTTTTATTATTTTTATTTATAATATACATATATACATCCAATTTAAACATATTATATTTATAATTAAATTTAAATTATTTATAATTAATAAAGTAAATTTTAGATTATGTTACAATTCAACTTGTCACTTCAATTTAAATACAATTTATAGATTTATTATATTGAATTTTATTTGATTCATTATCTATTATAATAAAATAATAAAATTATTCATTTTATGTTGAATAAATTATTTTTTATTAAATATATTCATGTAACATATAAATTAATTATATTCAATTATTTATATCAAATTTAAATTTAAATTTTTGACATAATTAAGATTATGAACAATATTCAAATTAATCTTAACTTTATTATACTTATAAATGAATATAATGAGTAAATTAACACATGGACATTGCAAACATGTAAAGTAAATCTCTGTCATTCTATTACAATGGAAGCTTAAACTTTAGTTCCCTTAATTAAGCACCTTGTCTTAAGGAATTATATAATTGAAGAATGAAGTCAAAAAGATTAAATGGAATAAACTCGAAGGAAGCTACTAGATGTGGCATTCCCTTATTCCTAGATTGGAGAAAGTGCTGGTTTCTTGTCTCTTGACTTTAGTAAAGGCCATTAGATATAGAGGGCAAGTATCTAACGCAAAAGGTAACTCAAAAAATAAACAAACAAGAAGAAGAAGAAGAAGAAGACAAAATTGTAAAGGAGAGGGAATAACAAGAAACTGTTAAGGTGTCATCTACATGACCCATCCCCATCCCCTTCAAACAGAGTTGAATCTCTAATTGTATATATTTCCTACTTTCAATCCATATCCTTCTCATCTTCAACTTTTATTCGAGATGTGTTTTAATGGGTGGATTCGATCAAATCAAAACGAAAAGATTATATTTAATCGTAAGATATTATTATAAAAAATCATAAATTTAAGGGTGAATAAACCATAAATAATATATTTTATCGGCATTTAATTTCATCATTAAATTTATCAAGAAAAAATCATTCATGTCTTTGTATGATGGGAGTTTTGATGATAAGTTTTGTGACAAGAGCTGTTCCATGGGTAATCAACAATGGAATATGGTCATCTTTTTGTGTGGCTATCAAAAACACCATGTGCATGGACGAATTTAAATCTACGCTAATACATCTTTTTCTTGTAATTGTTAAACATTCATCTTCCATCTTTAAAAATCATTGTGAGGCTATTTATGTTCATATTTACCAACTTTTCCTAAATTTTAATATATAGTATAAAATATTTAAAGTTTAATATCATTTTCATAAAAATTATTCTGTTAATATATAGATAAAAAAAAACAAACATTCAACTCATATCATTTAAATTTTCATGTAATTATTTATGGAGGATATTTTTTTATTGAATGATAGTAATAATACTTTGATGTATCTTGCATATTTATGTAAAATATGATATTTATTAATTTTTTATTACTTATATTTTGATTTTTTAATTTAATAGAAACTTAGATCAATTAATAAATTTTTGTAAAAATAATATTAAAATTCAAATATTTTTAATATACAAATTAAAACTAAAGGATTTAATACAAATATGATAGATTAAAGAACTATCAACATAAATTATCAAATTATCACCATAACATTTCAAGTTCTTGTTTTGGGTCATTTGTATATTATAATATATAGATTTCCTATAGTCGTTATTGTAAAAGAACCTCTGAAAAAATAAAGTAAGAAGGAAGGGGATATTGATATGAGAGAGGAAACTTTAAGATAGAAAGAGAAATGATCAGTCATCTGAGGAAAAAGACAGAAGGTAATATGATGGATGACTTGAAAAAGAAAATGAAGATAGAAAGTAAAAGGGTAAGTGATTCAGGGAAGTCTGGGGAAGGGAAAATGTCAGGGAACACATTTGATAAAGTAAGAAGCATGACAAACAAGATGAGGCAGACGACACAGATGGATTTTAATAATTCCAAGTATTTCCAATATAGTAACGTTTCATCTAGTCCTTAAACGACTACGTTTCATAGAATGTTTTAAGCTTATCTTGTATGTAATACCTGTACAAAATTTTGTTATACAACTTTATGCATAAATGTAGTAGGATATGGTTGTACAGTACATAACAAAAATATAAAATACAAATTTCTTAGTCTGTTTTTATGGTATTAGAGCAGTTGACAACTCCCTCATTGCCTTGATCAAATATGGTCAAAGTTGTTGATTCCAAAACAATGGCGACATTAGATGGATCCATTCTCACCCTTCATCATTTTGATCAACCTAGATTAATCCTTGTTGGCGTTCAACTAACAGGGTCTAATTGCATACCCTGGAGTAGATCCATGCTACATGCATTAAGGGCGAAGAATAAACTGAGCTTTATCGATGACACTTCACTAGCTCTTGAAAAAAATACAGCTGAATATGATGATCGGAGAAGAACTGACTCTATGGTTATTTCTTGGATCTTGAATTCTTTATCTAAAGAATTAGTAGAATCATTTATCTACGTCTCTTTAGCAAAGGCATTATAGGACAAACTCAAGGAGCGATTCGATAGCAGTAATGATCCCATGCTTTATTATATCAAGTGAGGGATTAATAACCTGCACCAAGAGGATATGTCAGTAGCAGTCTATTTCACCAAGATGAAGAAGTTATGGGATGAACTAAATGTATTAAGACCATTGCCAAAATGCACTTGCAACCAAAAGGTGAAAATAACAGAGTATGAAGATAGTGACAAGCTTACGTAATTCTTGATGGGGATAAATGAGGCGTATGACAATGTGAAAAATCAAATCTTGCTTATGGATCCTTTTCCCAATGTAAACAAAGCATATGCAATAATTCTTAATGTTGAAAAATTGAAAAATAGAGAGAGGTTCAGAGTGGGCAAGGCATAAACCAAGTCATGATAGTTATTCAACAAAAAGGCACTTCAAAGTTCGTAAATAAATGACTAATGAATCAGAAGGATAAAGAAAAATTGAAATGCTCCCATTGCAATATGATTGGACATACAAAAGAGATGTGTTTTAAGATCATTGGATACCCTGCTTTGTTTGGAGATATGAAGAAGAAGAAGGAGAAAGCTAATGTAATGCAAGACAATCCATTGAATCAAAGCAATTTTTCCTCAAACGTTGATATTGCCATTTGGTATAAAAGGAAGTCCAAAAATAAATATAAGAATATGGCACACAAGAGTTAGCAGGATGCACAACAATCGTTGATCATGTAGGTATGCATTCAAAACATATTTTCAATTCCTCTGCTAGAAAACATGGAAAATGAATAGTTGACACTGGTTCAACTTCACATATCTCAACACAATCTATCTTCATTCATCTGACCCAAACCCATGAAAAAAAAAAGTTTATTTCCCTGACGGAAAATCATAAAACATTGCACATATAAGGACCATTGATCTACATCTAAAATTAACTTTGAAAAATGCCTTATGTGTGCCTAAATTTCATCATAACCTCATCTTTGTTAGCAAATTAGCATAATAAAGTAACATAGTGGCCATATTTCAATTTAACAAATGTTTTCTGCAGGACCTTACCTCCCATGAGAACATAGCATAAAGAAATCTCCAAGGAGGCTTATACATCCTGATATGTTAAAGGAAGCATGTAATAAGGTTACTGCTGATTGTAAAAATACTCATCTATGGCACAATAGACTTAGATATGTTTCAAAAGATAAAATGCACCATATTAATGAAATTCTTTTTCTTGAAAAACTTTTCCCACATGTTTGTGAAATATGTCATCTCTCAAAATAAACCAGAAAACCATTCTATAGAAATAAAATTCAAAATCAAACTTCCCTTGAAATATTACACGTTGACGTCTAGGGACCTGATATCATCACATCCATAATGAGGGCATCATATTTCCTAACCATCATTGATGATTACACTAGAGCCACATAAACCTACATATTGAGAAACAAATACAATGTTAGTTAAGTTCTTAAAAATTTCATCTTAATGATAGAAAACCAATTATCAAAAAAGGTCAAGAAAGTTAGGTCTGATAACGAAATTAAATTTCAAAATCAGAGGTGTTCACAATTTTTTGAATCTAAAGGCATAATTCATCAACATAACTGCACTTACACTCCACAATAGAATGGAATAGTAGAATGTAAACATAGACACTTATTACAGATAACCTGAGCCTTAATGTTCTAGTTCAAACTACCTACAAAATTTTGGAGTGAAGCCATTCTATACATTACTTAAATCATAAATGTTGTGTCATCTATTGTCCTAGAATGGATCACACCTTTCAAAAAATTATTTTCCACAAAACCATATTATGATTGATTCTAAGTTTTCGGATGCCTATATTTTTCTAGGAATATTAGTCTTACCAAAACAAAAGTTAACCCTAAAGCCGTTAAATGCATTTTCTTTAGGTTTAGCAGATGGTTATAAAGCTTATAAATTATATTCCCTAGAGGATCAATGCATAATAATATCAAAGGATGTCGAGTTCCATGAAGATATTTTCCTTTTTTTATTACAATGATCCTAACATTAATCATGTACCACTACCTGTTTCTATCCCTAAAAACTTACCAAAAAACCCCCTGAAACATAAAAGTGCTATAGATAATGTAACAATAGTCAATAGTAACAATGAAATGCATCTCTTACATAAAAGTACAAGGGACCGATATAAGCCTTATTGGTTAGAGGACTTTATAGCAAATACAAATTTTTACCCTTTCACATCAACACCCATTTTCACACCTGAATATTCACCACTGTTGCACTAGTACAGGCTACACATGAACCAGTTATCTATGCAGAGGCTATTAAAAAATGTAAAATGGATGCAAGCTATGTAGGATGAGTTGCAGGCATTAGAGGTTAATGAGCCATGGGAATTAACTAATTTAACAAAAAATAATGACCCATAGAGTCCAAATGGATATACCAAATCAAGTATAATGTAAATGGAACTATATCATAATACAAAGCATGTCTCATAGCAAAGGGTATAAGCAGATACCTAGAATTGATTACCATGAAGTTTTTTCTACTATTACTAAGCTTGTAATAATAAGAATTTTTTTAGCACTGGAAACCTCTTGGTAGTGGCATATCCACCAACTAGACATCAATAATACCTATTTGCATGGATACATTGATGAGGAGATATACATAATACCACTAGAAGGTTACCTATAACCAAAAGAAGGACATGTTTGTAAGTTAAACAAGAGTTTATATGGGCTAAAACAAGTTGGGTGCATGTGGAACAAAGAACTCACTATAAAATTAAAGGAATATGGTTTTACTTAATCACACAATGATAGTTGCCTTTTGATAACCATGACTTTTACCTATATTTTTCCCTTTAATATAATGTCCTTTTAAGCATTGTTTTCATGTTTTTCCCTTCAAACATAAGCATATAATATAGTATTTCATGCATTATTCATATTATCATGCATCATACTCATATATTATATACTTAGCATAATTTCATATATATTTTGCATAATTCTCATGATATTTCATATAGGTTAAGAATTAGCTTTATTTAGATGGATTTTACATGCATTTAGTAAGTTTCTTAAGTGTTATTTTATAGTTAAATCATAGTTTTAGGTCTTTGAACTTTAATTTTCTCATTCAAGCTTAGAAAATAGGATATTTCATAGTACTGCGAGTCATCCACGAGTCGTGTAGAGCCATCCACGACTCGTGTAAGACTCACACCTCTTTATTTCTTTTGTTTTCCTTTCCTGCAAGTCATCCATGAGTCATGTAGAGCCATCCACAACTCGTGTATGATTCATACACCTTAAATTCTTGCTCTTTTTAGTCGTTTCAAAAGCCACATGACTCGTGTAGCATTTACACGACTCGTGTGATGCATTTAGGTCACTTTTTCTCTTCTTTTTCTAGCCTTAGGATCATAATAATGCACGGTTAAGATTCGTTTACTTTATTTAAGATAGTTATTTAGGGTTTTATTCATTCAGAACGTAGGGGGAAGACATTCAGAGGGGGATTCATTCACTCACGATTATGAGAGTCTAGGTTAGGGTTTTTAGGTTTTAGGGGGAGATGAAGAGAAAACAAGATAAATTCTTTGTGATTGCTAATCTTTTCTTTTATTTTCTTTTATTTTCTTTCCCTTATCATAGCCTTTCATCAAGATATTGAGGAAGCAACTGAGAAGGAATCGAGAAGAGTAGAAGACAAAGTAGCAAGAGCGTCGGAATTATTCAAGATTCTCTTTATCTCCATCCTTTTATTTTATTTTTGAACATTTATTTTAGTTATATTTTCTTTATTCTCTATGTTCTTTTTATTTATTTATTTTTCGGTTATGATTTGATAGTTGTAGGGATTGGAGGAT
>CANYBF012168180.1:0-17513 GCA_948192965.1 Dalechampia spathulata
GGCATGAGAATACTATATAGTACAAATGAAAATGTCATTTCTATATTGGTTTGTTTTAACATTATTCATAATTGATTTGACTAATTGCATCTTTAAGGATCAATATTTACTTTATCATCATAATTCTTACCTATTCAATTCATGACATAAAGATACTAGAAATCAATGAACTTTATAGTTGGAGATTGGAATAATACCTAGCTCCCAGAGTTCAATACCCTTCTCACTCTATACTAAGTCCATAGAGACTAAGGGATTTAATTCTGTCTGTAATTATGTTTTTATTATTAACCCCTAAAATCCCTGCTTCAAGCATCAACATGAGATATTCTTCAACATGTCTTATATAGAATTTGATGTATGATATGTTTATAGATGATAAGATATTTGAATCATGATGTATACTTATGATATTATTATTATGCATTTATTATATAGCACCACTGAGTGAAATACTCAATGTTTGTCATTTGATGAACACAGGTTGAAAGTTTACAAGAAAGCATATGGATCCAGAGGCACCAAATCAATAGAACTATTTATATACCAAAGTTTTGAAAATATCAAGTACTCTTGAGTTATATAATTATGCAACTATATATATGAGTCTAAGGCAGTAATTAATTGTATTAATGTTTATTAAGTATATGTCATTGTATCCCAATGAACAAAGCTTAATTGGGGATTCTATATTCATATGTGAATGATTGCATGTTATAGAATTTAATTGCATATTTTTCACACATCACATATAGACACAAGTTTATTCATACATCCTAAATATAAGGATGGTATTTTGAAATTTTAAAAGAAAAAAAATTTTACGCATCCCTTGTAGAATAATTAATAGTTTTCACTTATTCAAAGACTGTTAACTATTTTATGGGAGCATGTTACACTGTGAAGGGTGTGACAGAAGAAGCACATCATAGGCATGTGCCTCATAAGGGGTTGGAAGTGGTTGATACATAAGTTACCAATTGGGATTATGTCAAGCTTATGTGTATGACTTATAAGCTAACATGTCAGCCCTAATGCACCATGTAAGCCCTATGTTTAATATGTAAACCTAATTAAGGCTACAAATTATACATTATCTGCATCCTCTTTTATTATTCACATCCTTCTCTTTAGAAAGGAAAAGAAAATTGGAGCAAAAGAAAAATAAAAAGGAATTTAGATTGAAGCTATAAGATCAATCAATTGAACAACATCCTTTCTTCTTCTTTTACTATTGTTTCTACTAGTCTCAAAGAAACTTTAGTTTGTAAATTTAATTACTAATATGTTCCCTTTTAACTTGTATAGATAATTTGGAGATGCTTTGATTTAAGGATTAAAATGTTTACTATAAATTTTTAGATGGACAAAAATGAAGGAGATCAACATAAAGTAAGTATGACTTATCTCTATGCCATTATTCCTCTCTATGTTTTTCATGATTTTTTATTGTAAGATCCTTGTAAAAAGGTGAGTTTAAAAATTTTAAAATGTATTTCCACTAAATTTTACACATTTTAACCAACATTCTAAGCTTAATCTACATATACAAATCTACTTCACACCACTTATTTACTATTTATCTAAGCTTTGAAAATTCATTTAATAGTTATAACCCTTATAGGTGATGTGCACTCATTTTCAATTGAACTTACACATTTTATTTTTTAGACTAAGAATACATAATACCTTTTACTTAAAATAAAGGTTCACTCATACATGAAAATCATATATCTTAGTATCAGTCTATTATTCCATACATATATTACATTTTAGCTAACTCTCCATACAAAAGTCATCTTTTATTTAACGTGCTCATATATATGGACTTTCTTATATTTTTAAATCGTTTGGATTGTGTATGATTAAGACCTGTATCTAATTGTACATCTAGAGATCTTCATGACAATATGGGGTACTTTAACACATCTCTTCTTATCTTCATACAGCTCAATTTATTCCATAAAATGTACATGTCCTCATACTAGTTTTGAAAAATTCTATATGACTTTGGTTATAAATTTTACTTCATTTATAGGCAAGTAATGAGATAAAGAAGTTGTATTTCTTTCATTGCATTTAAATTACATTTAGATAAGCATCCAAACAACACACATAATTTATCCCCTTACCTAGATAATTTTAAATACTAATCAAGTCTCAATTATTTAAATTTCACTTGATTCTTATTCTTAATGTTTAATCAATAAATAATATTCTAATTAATTTTATAAATTTTAATCCCAACTAATTTTACCATTCAGCATTTAATAATTTCTATCATCATTATTTTATCAAGCTTTGATGAATTATAGTGCTAGTGTACAATTAATATATCCCCTGTACACATGTGTCTCTTATTAGTTATGATTTATTACCAACTCATTTAGTGATTCATTGAGACAGCCATCATAATAGTAAAAGGATTAATTAATTTATCTATTTTGGAACTTTTAGTTCTTTCAATTTATTATTTTATTTTAAATCAATTTATCAATAAACATGAAATCATGGCTTAATACATTCTTATTAAAGATTAAAGGGTGGGTATTAATGGATGTGACAATTACATGTAGTCAATAGGTCTATAAAGCAGCCCATCTTCACTCCTCTCTGACTAAGCTAGTAATGATCACTTAGAACCATATATGCTCCAAGCCTAACTAACTCAAGCATGGACTGTGTAAATTAAACTTAAGATAAGTACTAAAATCCTTCTTTTAAAAGCTAATATAATATATTTTCTATTGGTAGGAACTAACCATCCATGTTAGAGTATTCAAGTACTCTTTGCGCATAGCCACATAAGCTTTGGTTGATGAAATAATATGAGAACGACAACATTGGACTAAGAAAATGACTATTCAAGGTTGTTAGTGTATATGCTCTAACGCATTATGTATAATTGTAATTTTTATTAATATTTATTAATAAAGTCATCATTTATTATTTAGTAATGTATCTCTTTATACTTGTGTTGCTCTTAGCATTAAACTAAATAATAAACTCCAAGATATTGGAGTAGTATAGAGGAATTCATAAAGAGTTTATCATATGAGATTCTTATTGTATGTAAATATTAAATATCTTAATAATCTATCATAATATTAATAAGATTGGATATTATTAATGCAAATAGATCATAACATGTCATACTTCCTATAGAAGTGATTCTTTTTCACTATGACATGAGATGTCTAATGTAAAGATGCCCATGAATAGTATAGTATTGATTCATTATAGACCTTACTAGTGAGATTTTAGATGGATAATTAATCTATGTTTATGAAATTATATCTCCCTTATATCAATAAATCAAGTATCCTTAGACTTGCGATATCAAGGTTATCTTAATTATGGATTACTTTACTTTGACTTATATGATTTATTCTTTCTAAAAGGGTGTTCGTAGTTTGGAGATTAGGTATAGTATAAAGTAGTTGAAGGTATTTATATATCAACAAAGGATTCATCACTCTGGATTAATTGTAGGGGTTTATCTCATTGTTCATGTAATAGTCTATTATTCGAGAATCTTTAGCCATAGTAAAATGCCTAATGGTGAATATGATTCACAAAGGCATTTTAGTAATAAATAATATAGTATATGAAACATCAAGTTTAAGGCATGATCAAATTATAATTTATCATGAACTAAATTGATATTAATTCATACTTAAACCTAAATGAGATAGTGGATGGTGAAAGGAGTGTATATAATATTAGTAGGTTATAGTCAAACCATTGATTTTTAACATTTAGGTAGTCATGATATGTGAATAAACATCACTCTTAACTTAGACATAATAATTTTATTAAATGAGATTTAATAATATTTTTGGTATATTACCAATACATTCAGAATGCAAAAGGCCACACATTAACAAGTAAAGGAATCCATATTTAAAATTAAATATCAAATAATATGAGATATTATTTTAGGTTTATGATATAACTTGATAGGATATTTCAAGTTCATGTGTTAAACCATGATGAGAGCTTCAATTTGAGAGCTTAATCATATGAATTAGGCTTGACAAGCTAAGAGATCCATATGACTGATGTGTGTCATCATACATTATATTTTAGATGTTTTAGGATGTGAGTTTACATTAATTTTATTATGTTTTGCTTTGTTTTATTTTATTTTGGTGGAATTTAATGTGTGTGTTAAGTGCATAGTGTTAGAAGAGCAAATAAAAAGAAACAAGGAGTTTTTTGTATGGAAGACTAACTCCACGATCATGGAGCTCATTGCCACAATCATGGAAGAAGAGCTAAGGAAGAGAAAAAGCTACTAGAATTATCCACGATCATGGAGTCAAGCCGGAGAACAAAAGAAAGCTACTGAAAAAAGCCACGATCATGGACTTTAACTCCATGATCATGGAATCTCAATTATTGGGTAAATTTAAAGGCAATTTGACAGAAGAAAGAGTGAAGGAAAGTGGATTCCGTGGGGGGAACAAGAACAAAAAACCTTAAAAGAGCTTTAGTGGGAAATGGACTCCACAACATGGGGAAAGTAATGGATAAAGATATGGATAAATTAAATATAAGGCAAGATGTGACCTTCATTCAAGGATTTAATAAGGGAATCAAGGTGGTGATGGGCATCAATCCATTATCCATTCTTCTACAGATTATGTTCTTGGTTGTGATTCTTTATCTTTCTTATTTTTCTCTGAAGCCATGTATGGCTAAACTCTTTCTTGTAGGATTTGATTTCTAAAATCCCTTGCTGGGATAACTAATTATGCTTGTTTAAGTTTACTATAAATGTTTAAATTTAAAGATTGTTTTTAGAAATAAAATCTCTACTTTATGATTGCAACGAGAGTTAGATTATAGAATGCTTGAACATTGAGAGATGTTAATTCTAAAGATTAGCTTTCTAAATGATTTCTGATGCTTTGTAATTATAATGAGAGTTGAATTATAAAAGGCTTATTCATTCAAGTTAGGGAGATGTGTATGAGAGATCTACATATTTCTAAATCCTATATGATTGCTTAATGGTTTCTCTAATTGAAGGAAATAAATCGAGAGAGTGATTATGAGATTAGAACAAAATCTAATTGGTTTCGCCTCGAGAGAGGGTGATTAATGCTTTTGGATATCTTGGGTGGTAATAAGTACATGACTGTTATCTTAATTTTATGATGATTACCTTAATTCCTATTATCCTTATTATTGTTTCCATCTCCTTACCATTGACTCCATTTTACTTCTTTGCTTACTTTTATAATTTACCACTCCCAAACACTAAACCATTATTATTGCTTGAACAGATTAGAAATCAAAGTAGTGGTGGATAAGTCATTAATCCTCATGGGATCGATATCTTATTATAATTATCTGTATGCTTGTAGTAGAGTAATGATTAAAACTACTATTGTTCGATGAACCATCAATGACTTAAGGAAGCATATGCAAAGCACATACCAAAGGCATGCATCATGCATATGCATGAGTTAAGGAGATAAATCATATGCCATGCACATACCAATGGCACATAAGAGTCATATGTTAAAGAGTATGTGCCATCCGCATGCATATAATAAGGAAGGAAGCATATGTCATGCACATATATATGATAAGGAAGGAAGCACATGCCATGCACATGTTACTAGTGCATGAAAGTATATGGAAATATACATATATCATGCATATGTATGACTTAACATAACCCTAAACCTTATTATTCATTATTAATATGTATTATGGTGATAATTAAAGTATTAGATAATAATTAGCCTCCTCTCCTCTCATTCATTCTTAACCTAATATAAATCCTTCAAGTAAAAGGAAGTAAAGCATTGTACAGTAATTATTGCTCAAGCTAAAAAAATTTGAAACATTCATCTTATTCATTTAAGCATACTAGTACATTACTTATGTGGTCATTGTAAATAATATACAAATCTGATTCCTACTTGGTATGGAGTGATTGGAGATCTTCTTTGCTTGAATATTAAAGGTTTTCTATAACCTTTAAAGGTGCCAAAAATAAAGGAGATCATCAGCTAAGTAAGTGTTACTTCATCTCCTTATTCTTAAATGCATTTTTCACTCATTTTGATGCAAAAGATATATTTTGTTTTAGTTTTAAACAAAACATTTAAATTTTTGCTACCTTTTAACTAATGAAAACTAATAGTGGTTATGGGTTGGCTTTTACTACGACCTAGAGTAACGCTTGCGATGCATGGATAGGAGGCCCGCTTAGAGCAAAAATGTAATTATCTCAAAGGGCTACCTTAAGGAATGAGACAGAGTTAAAAGAGTCATAAGATGGAGTTGCCATTGGATGGTTCTAGATTTAGTTAAACTGACCCATAACATGAGTTCTAAGTCAAACCCTTTAGAGATGGGTTCGAGTGGTGAATATCTATTCACTTAGAGTTTCAAGTTCAATTTTATCATTTATTGGAGTTAATTATCCTAAGCAGGCAAGCATTCATAAGCATGAAATACGCACACAATGTAGTATAACATGAAAGCAATCATAGCAAATATAGCATGGCAAATATGATATGGCAATCATGGTGAATGAAAAATGGCATGGCATGTAAAAGATGACATGGCATAAGCATGACATATGAGATGACATGGCATACGCATAAAATGTGATAGATGACATGGTATAGTCATAACATATGACAGATGACATGGTATAGGAATAACATGTGATAGATGACATGGTATAGCCATAACATATGAAATGACATGGCACACACATGACATATAAGAGATCACATGGCATAGACATGATATATGAGAAGATGACATGGCATAAGCATGACATATGATATGACATGGAGCAAGCATGACATGTGAGAAATGACATGGCATATGCATGACATATGAGAAATAATATGGCATAGGCATGCATCATATAGCAATGATAAAATGAGCAGAGCAGCATGAATGAAAATCAATAATAATGGCCTAAAGAAAAAGATTGATAAAGATGAGGGGGATACATAATGAAATAAAGCTAACTCATACATGTCAAGGAAAATAAAATAGAGGCCTATTTTATTGCAAAGGATCTTCAATAATATAAAAATCAGAGGTGTTAAGCAACATCTCCTCCACTCGAGAAAATATCTCAAGTAGCATGAGTCAAAAATGCATGAATGGAAAATACAAAATAGATAAATAATTGTTAAGCAATAATGAGATTTATGACTAGATTGACCAATTCAATGCCATGTGAAAGCATAATAGACAAACTGAAGTCCAATGAACGTAATGGCAACAATCATAAAATGCAATAATAAACACAAGTTGGATCATGAAAATCATGAAAAATAATCAATTTTAGGCAAAATTGATCAATATTATAATTGAAAGATTCCAACATCATATGTAACATCACTTAGAAACAAATCAACATCCAATTAAGCTATTCATGACCACAAATAATTGAATCATAATTAAAATGGAATTAATTAAGAAAATAAGAAAATTAAATGATTTAATGGCAAATCAAATAGAATCAATCATGACATAATGAATTGGAGGACTCTAACATCATTCAAATGTCAATTAGAGATAGGAAACACATCTAACTCAAGCTAATCACACTAATCATAATAAATTAATAAGTATTTTACTTGAAAATTAATTTTCAAGCCAAAATTAATAATGTAGGATCAATGTATGATGATTTTAGTTCATTAAAGTTATTGTGAAACCACTAATGTTACTAAAAACTTTGATAATTGAGTGAAAATAAATGAAAAATGAGTGAAAACATGATTTTATATGAAATCTAATAGTTATGTGCTCCACACATAGATGGATGTGTGGTACACATAGGCTATGTATGTTACACATAGTATGTTGTACACAGTACGTAACATATAGAAAATGAAGGACAATATATTTTTAGGCAAAAACATGAAATAAACCATAAATCTTAGTAGATATATGACTGTTATAGATCATTTAAGCTATGTAGAAGCATTAAATACTACTGTTACATTTATGATTGAAGCCAATCAATGAAAAATAAAGCCAAATCCAGAAAGAAATTAGGAAGAAATGAGAAGAGAATAAGCATTCAAAGCTCACCAAGTAATTAGCTCCTGAATGAACATGATTAGGGATTTAGAGGATTAATTAGTCACTAATCTTAAACTAATTACTTAATTAAGTGGTTAATAAAGTGTGATGTGATTTTGGGAGAGTTTAGGTAGATTTAATTAATTTTGGGCTCTTTTTCCATAAATACAAGGCATATATCTATAGGAAAGGGTGATGGGTTGTCAAAGAATTGATAAATAATGTAGGATTATGCAAAAGTATAAGCCATATGCATAGTGTATAGTCCAGAAAAAGGCTATATGTGTCGCATGCAATAGCATATGCCCAGTATGATGTATTTCTTATGTCACACCTAAACCTAGTGTAACATACTCCTGTAGTATAATTAATAACCTCTTAAATAAGGAAATCATTAATTACACTATAAGGGATGCATAAAATTTTTTACAATAGAATGTCTATTTTATTGTCATTATGATCCTAGCTAAATATTTTATTCACCTGTATTTTTATATTTTATTACATTGCATAATTTGCAAATAAATCATGTATACATCATATAATGTCCGTAAGTCTTTCATGGTTACCATCACATATTATTGTCATATCGTATTAGCAAAATATAATGATAACGTAATCGTATATACATCATAAAATAAGTAACCATGCACTACTGCCAAATGAGTAATGATATATGCTACATAATGAGAAAGAAGTCTCAAAGTATAATACATAAGCCTAGATCATTTTCAAGATAGGATTTTATGAAAGTCCTAACCTTTGCCAACTTTCAATGAGCTAATCCTAATGTTCCCCAAATGGTCTAGATCCTACATTCATCAAATGACAAACGCTGAGTATATAACTTAATGGTCCTATAAAAATGTGTATATGACATGATCATAATTAATAGATAACATTCGAGCAACAAAACCATGAATAATAGTCATTAGATAATATATCAAGAGCATATGTTATCATTTAAAATGATATTATTTCTGATAGAAATACTTTGTATTGATAACGTATAAATAAATACCATATGAGGCTCTTTGTAACTTTTCATGTATCAGACATCATATTTGAATACATATTTGTATATGATCTGTATATGTACATGCATTATACATCCATCATCATCAATCTTTATGAATTCATCCTGTATGAATGATAAGATGTATTTGTGAAAATGCATTCATGCTTTGCACTCTCCTTCTTGATCATTTTAACATCTCATTTCCCTTTTATAACATTGTGAACAATTTCCATACTAGGTTCTGTATGTACTGGTATTCATCTCTCATAGGAGGGTAATATAATTGTATAATTCAGTGAACCCGTGTTTCTTCTTAGATATGAATATTACTACATGATTCCATTAAGGAAATCTATTTTCTCTATGACCTAGCATGTTCCATGTCATTTTGTATCGTATCATCACCTTTTCTTTTCTTTCCACCTTATAACCACTTTATGAATGCCATGAATATGTTTTTATGCTTGAATGATTTATAACATGATGTATGGTCAATGCATATATGATCTTATGTAATGTTGATCATAGGGTATCATTACTCATTCATATCTCATTCCTCTAATATCATTGAAATTTAAATATAAAAAATCAATTCAAGACCTTAAATGAGGTCATGAAGTACTGAGCATAAACCTGTCATCAATTTACCCTTATCGAAGGCTTGGATGGAGGTATTAGCTTTATTATCTAGACCTGTAACATTTTCATCCAACTTTTCACTTAAGAGTGTCTATATAAAATCATTCATGTAATACCATTCAACTTCATTCATAATAAGTATTCAAGTATCATTCCATTCCATAGTATTCCATATTTCACAATCAAGGGGTAAATGTATACATAAGTCATACATTTTATGTTGGTATGCAAATCATGTATTAAGAATATATATGTCTTATTAAGACTTAGTATAACATGCATAAGTAAGTGCCATTAACTTTACTTCCTACTTTTAAGTGTATATCATTAAGTATAATAATACATTATAATGCTTAAGTAAGCATAACATTAAGTTTATATACCTTAAACATCCTTTCTTGAAGTGGTCAACCCATGTTATGTAAGTTACTATTCATTTGGTATAGGTTACTATTCATTTGGTCATTTTTACCTATGTTGGATTTGTAATTGCATACACATTCATGTGCAGTTGAACGCTTTAATGCCTTATTATTAAATCATGAATGGTATCTAGTCATCATCCCTTGATACATGCACATAATCAGTCATTTAAGTATTTAAACTAAGTTCATTTGGTGAATCATATTTACACTTAAAGTTCCATGTAATTCATGCATTAACATATTCTACTTTAGTGTAATAATCTCTATTTTATGAGCATTTTGACTATGTAAGTGACTTCCAAATAGAACAAACTATATATCAATGGAAACTAGACTTAAAGAGCTTTCTAATGGTATATTACACATTCAAAAATTCAATTGTTAAGGCAGTCACAACACAATCACCGTAAACCCCTAACTCTCTCTTACATATTCCAAGCAGTGTGGAATTTCATGCACTTTACTTATATAGACTTATATCTCTTTATTCATTGATATAATTTTGCATATAATCACATCATACATTCTTATGGACCAGAATATGAGTATACATCATGGTCCACACATCAATTTGCATGTAAACATTCCATGTAAAGTCACATTATGATCGCAGTGCACTAATTATGCATTATTAACATACCATTAACTCCAATAATTTGTTCTTTACCATAACGTATTTAGTTATCCACTTTTAATGCATGGACATGTTTTCCTAAGGCATGAATTTAATCAATATAATTAGTTTTGCAAATTAATTTCCATAACTTATACAATATATATTATTTTTTCCATATCCTAAATGGTCAAACATGCTGCCTTTTTTCATTTTCAAGTTTACTACTTCCAGTTAACATTCAAATTACTTCAAAATTTTACCAAACTGAATACACACATATGTATACATGTTATACACAGTTATAAGTCAAATTTTCTAGCCAATATGTATTTAAACCCAACCTAAGGCAGCCATGCACAACTATACACACATGTTGCCTTTATTGCATTCATTTGTGCATATTACTTGCAAACTCATTCCAATTGCATTCAAACTTTATTTTTATCATTCTAACACCATAATTTCTTATATTTGTATATAATGTAGTGATTTATACATTAGAACTAAATTATAGAGGTCATTTTGAAGGAGGTGAAAAATCAAGTAGCAACTATTTTCCATGCACTTTTTTACTTCCTATCCACTTTTCATGTATTTTTCTCATTATTCTTCACAATCTATCAATTTATTCACTTAATGAACACATAGAAAAACCTCTTAAGAGTCATTCTCAAACAAATTATGTTAGGGTTTTCATGCATATTCATTTCATACATAAAACTCAATCAAAATGCATCAAACATGCATATTTAATCTTCTTTATTCATTTTCTTACATCACTTCATCAAAACTCATGCACAAACTCCATATTCCTATATTGACCAAAATTTCCATGCATAAAGAACATTAGTTACAACAATTAATAAGAGATAATAAGCATACATACAATTAAAACTAGTTAAAATAGCATGAAAATCAAATTCTTCATAGAATTTTAGCTTGGAAAGTGTTAATCTTTAAGTTGAAAATGGAGAAGAGAAGAAGAACCAGTTAAAATAGTCTATGCAAACCCTAGTTAAAATAGCATGCTTTGTTCAGCTCCCTATAGTCTATGCAAACCCTAACCTTGTCATCTTTCTTGGGAATTAGAACCACATTAGGCAACCATTCAGGATAGTCAACTAGTTTAAGGAACTTAGCACCCAACTGCTTCTACTTAACTGGCTTCAACTCAGGCCTGATCAAAATTTTATATTTCACAATAGTTTTATTGACACCCGATATATCTTTATAGCCTAGAGCTTTAACACTTTAATGATTTATGTTATCTCATCAAGGGTTAAGTCAGATGCAATCTAAAGAGGACATGGCCTATCATTTGTGCCAATGTTAACAATTTCTATGCATAAGGTATTCATGTTAAAAATGCTCATGTTCATGGTCAATACCATCAAAATACACATCGCAAACAAAAATAAAACCATTTTTTGTTGCATTAAATTTTGAACGGATTACATCATCATTAAAAAGTACATAGATTGGGACATCATCATTCTCATACATAATCTCATTAAAAGTGCTATCTGTTAAGTTACCAATGTCCTAGTAGGCCTTCTGAAGAAGCAGATCCCCATATCTAAACTTTACAGTTTGGTCTCTAATATTGCAACTATAAAAAGTTCCAGCTCAAGGCGATTGATGGTGAGATTAGCAACATTACCAAAAATCAAGAAATCATCATCAGAGTTGATGGTGGAAAAAGTAGCAATGACCCTCTTAGACATTATCAAGGTGGATAAATTATAAATATCACCAAAGATGGTAAACTACTAATCAAAGAAGTCATCCAAATAAGGTAACTTGGAAGTGTAATCATGTTGCGTCTCCTCCTGGACAAAGGTAATTGTCTTGCACTCTTTCAACTTGTCCAAAGTATAAGGATCAAACTCGATGCAGTATCTCTCTTCCCACATGGCTATAGGGATATTGAACTTGACTAGACCCTGGTGGTATTAGCCTAAACCCTTACCAAGCATGAAGTTCATGTTGCACAATATCTTTTCCATGGTGAGACTTAGTTGGTACAAGTATGATTTAGGTTCTTCATTAGCAACAATCTAAAAACCAATCATAAGAGAGACATCCTCTCTAATACAAGCTAGGGCAACCTCATTATCAATAGCAATAGTTACCACACCCTCAACATATGGAAACTTGATCTTTTGGTGCAAGGTGGATAGAACACCTCCCAGTAAATAGAACAACGACTGGCCCAATAATAAAGCAAATGATACTAGAATGTCAAGGACTATGAACTCCACCATCAACTCAATCAGCTATATAGTAATAGTGGCAGTAAAGGTATTAGTAACCTCTCATTTAGACTTATCATACGCCTTGATGATAGTCTTAGATGGCTATAAGTCTAAAAGCTAAATTCTGAGCTTGAGTAATACCTTAAGTGGATAGACATTGATGTCAGAATCATCATCCATCCTGACATAAATAGTGGAGAAGTTCATAATATGCACTTTGATGAAGAGTGCCTTATTATGATGAATACCTTCAATTGATAAATCTACACCTGAGAAAGTGATCATGCTAGATTACAACTTTTGGTTCACCAACTAGCTCTTTATGCTGAAGGTAAAGGCAGATAAAGAAATCCTCAAGTTAAAGAGTGTCTCGATGATGGCCCATTAATGTTACTGGGAGGATAGCATCAAGTCCTAGATATTGATGTTAGCTTGCATCTTCTTCAAATGCTTAACAACGACATTCTCATCCTGAGCAACCTCATTACCCTTATTAGTAGGTTGCAAAGCTGGAGCACTACTCAAACTAGCCTTTTCCATATCGGATCTAGCCTTGGTCGGCTTCTCCAAAGCATTTAATTTCTTCCTGAGATTGGGAGGAGTGAACACCTTACCATTTCAAGTCATGTTGTGAACCCAAGAAGACATCTTATTAGCACCCAATCCTTTCTGCTGCTTGGTAGCCTTAGATACTAGCTTAGCTACCTTGAGAGTCCCAGCCGACTCACCCTTTTTGGAACCCTAAACCTCTATCAATTTAAACGTAATGGAACCTTGAGTAGTTGCAGACTCATCCTCTAAGCTATCATTGCATATATTAATGCTATGAATATCAAACCCACCATTGGCCAAAAATTGATAGTAAGAAGCCTAGCAATCTCCTCACTACTGAGGGGATAGAAGAAGTTAAGAACCAAGGATTCTAACAACCTTGATTAGATCATGTAAGTGAAGTTAGCTTTATGGTAGTTAGGCAATGAGTTTGTTTTGTTGTGGGTATGGACTTCTCGAGATCTTTGAGCTTACTTGAATCAATGAAGTCTTGGATGACCTACTTGAGAGAGTGGCAGTCATTAGTCTTGTGACTATGATTTTAATGGTAATAATAGTAATTTTTGGTGTCTACTAAGACTGGGGGTCATGTTTGGAAGTTTGGCTTAAGCGGTTTGAAGAGTTTAGCTTTAAGGAGACACCTAAAAACCTTGGAAATGGCATCCCAAGAATTGAGTACCTCTGAGATTGGGAAGTGTTTCAAAGTATGGGATTTAGTATTTGTAAGGCATTGATGTAGAGGGATTTATGTTGTGTTTGGGGGTGTATGTTGTGGTTTTAAGTTTAATGAAGGAAGGCTCCTTCCTCTTCAGCCCCTCGGTCTGCTCAATCTGCTGACCAACAAAGTAGATGTCCTTGAAGGTATGGAAAGTCTAATACTTCAGCTTATCATGGTATACCCATAATAAGCTTGTTGATCATGTCTAACTCGGAAAGCTTCTATTTGACCAGTGTAGCCTTATTCATTCACCAGCTAAAGTAGTCCATGAAAGACTCATTAGCTTTCTACTTAACCATCTCCAGATCCAATAGAGTGACATCAAAATGAGATTTGAACATATACTGCTTGCAGAAAGTAGTGTAAAGAGGCTTCAACTCGATCATGGTTGCCTTATTGAGACTATGATACCAAGCCAGCACTGGTTTATCCTCTAGTAAGATAAAGAAGAGTCAGACTATATGCTCATCTGACAAGTCTATAGTGTGCATCATCATCATGTAGGTCTTGAGATGATTCTTTGGATCCCCAACCCTGTTGTACTTGGGAACATCCTAGAGCTTGAACTTAGCAAGCAGCCCCTTAATAGCCTAAACTGAAAACTCATCAATAACCATATCTGAGCCCATCCCCTTAGTCATCATGATAAACTGCAATTGTTCTATCTTTTATTCTAATGCATAAGTCTCAAACTTGTTAATATCATGCATATAAAGTGAAACATCATCATTTATCTCAATGTCATATAGAATGACTGCTTTCCTTTTATCCTTTACAGGAGCTAGTAGGGTGAGAAAATCTCCAAGATTGAGAGCTTCCTAAATCTACTATTACATAAGAGTCTTAAATTCATTGGTCAAGAGCTTAGCCACAGACTGATCAATCAGTTACTAAACTACAACAAGTGAGGCATTATCCAATACAAAGCCAAAATTATCAAATGAAGAAGCAACATTTTTAGCAGGCTATGAGTCTTACATGGTTTGCATATAATAGAAAGAGTTAGAATGGATGCATGTGTATGCATATGTGATTGCGTATGATGCATGTGATGCGACATGTAGGATGTATGCATGACCTGTGCTAGGAAACATCAAGTGTTATAGCTGTAAAAGAAAGCACTTAGTGAAAATCATGCATGAGCATGCATGTATGCATGTTGGACAGAAGACATAAAGAGGTTAGTGAACATGTAGTACATAGCAGCACTCCTTACCACCCTTATACCTCCATGAAGATAAGTCAATCCAAAATCTCTTAGGTGGGATACTAGCCCAAAGTTACATTGAGAACTCAAGGCATGAAACTCTCAACATATGAGGCAAGAAAAAGATGATTGTTATTGAATCATATAAGGGATTACAGTGAAAATCCAATAGCATTTTAGCATAATCATAGTGCTATGATAAAAGAATGCCGATTGAATAGGCATCAGGTTATGCAATAGATACATAACCATGAAATGATTTTGACTCTTAATAGAGCAATACGAGGTGGGAAAATAGGTTGAATTTAGACAAACCCACTAATATGATAAGACATAGATCCATATAGTATGTGAATAAGGGGTCCTAGTTTTAGAATGTTGTTGTGGTTAGCTACATGAGCTTTAGTCTGATAAGAACAACCTTAAGTCCCTAGCCACATTGTCCATAACATATCTAACTGAATGGAATCATTGATATAGGACTATAACTAGTGTCTATCTGTCAGGAATTATCAATGATCAAAAGTATAAGGCAATGAAGCAAACTTGCTTTCCCGAGGAGTTAAACTAAGTCCAAGGTACTCACTCACCCATAATCATCAGTTTGACACAAGATAAATGATGGTGTGCAGACATAAACTATGTACATGATATACAATAAAATTATCCTAAATAGAATGGGAAAATCAATATCAAACTCTAAGATTTCAATGCTACCATACTTTCGTTATAGGTCCTAGTGGAATCACCAATGTAGGCAAAGCTTTCATCGTGACCCACAGCAAGGCTTGTGATGTACAGATGGGGGCTCGCTTGAAGTAAAAATGCAATCTTCTCAAGAGGTTACCTCTAAGAATAAGGCAGACGTAAAAGAGTCATAAGATGAAGTCACCACCAAATGGTTCCAGATTTGGTTCAACTAACCCATAGCATGAGTGCTAAGTCAAATTGTTCAAGTTTGACTTTACCATTTTAGTCAAGTTAATTATCTTAAGCAAGCAAGCATTCATAAGCATGAAATAGGCAAACATCGTGGTATAGCATGGCAGCAATCATAATGGATATAGCATGGCAAATATGATATGGTAATCATGGTGAATGAAATATGGCATATGCATGGTATGTAAAATATGACATGGCATAGGCATGACATATGAGAGATAACATAGCATAAGCATGACATGTGAGAGATGACATGTGAAATGACATGGCATTGGCATGACATGTGAGAGAGGACATGGCATAGGCATGACATATAAGAAAATAAAATGGCGTAAGCATGATATGTGAGATGACATGTGAGAAAATGACATGGCATAGGCATGCATCATATAGCAATTATAAAATGACATAGTTATGAGCGCTAGTTTCCACTGCCGCCCAGAGCGAGGCTCGTAAAGCTCACGGACTGGGGACCACACTTAGAGCGAAAGCACAATCTTCTTAAGGGGCTACCTCAAGGAATGATACAGACTCGAAAGAGTCATAAGGGAGTCACCACCGGATGGTTCTGGATTGGTTCAACCGGCCCATAGCATGATGTCGCACCCTATATTTTGAGCCTCCTGGATTGATTGGGATGAACCGGGTCTATTCCATCATTGTTTTGCCTTCACGGGCATTCCTGGTTCACCCTGGTATGGTTCAGGGTTTGGTTTAGGGTTGCTTTAGGTTTTTTGGCACTTTGGGTATCATACCCATTCAGGTATCTTGGGACCCCATTCGGGTATGCAACTTACCCATTCGGGTAAGTTGTTTACCCGAATCGCCCTTTTAAAGATACCCGTTCGGGTATGTTCTTGAGTCAGTTATAATTTGAATTTCTGTTATTTTGGCGGGAGGACAACTTTTGCTAGGGTTTTTAGATTGCATTTTCTCTCAATTTTGATAAAAGAACGTGAATTGAATTCATCATTTTAGCTCATAATTTGATTGGATTTGATTACATTTGATTGAAACTAACTTGTTTTGATTAGTTTTAATTCAAAATACAAAAACCTAAGCATTTTT
>CANYBF012168204.1:0-13825 GCA_948192965.1 Dalechampia spathulata
TCCTTTAAGAATTTTGTATATTTTGGAATATTTTGAATCATCTCAGCAAATGTCACATTGATTCTTAATTTTTTTAACTTTTCTATAAATGTAGTAAATTTTTCAGCTGCCTTAGATTGAGCTAGTCTTTGTGGAAATGGAATGGGTGGCATATACTTACCTGGTCCTTGTTCCCTCTCTTTTCCTTTCTTGGATGCAAAATCACGATCGTGACTTTCAAAGTCACAATCATGATAGAGATCTCCTTCTTTCTAAGAATGTGAAGTTTTTGCTTAAATGTGGTTTTGCCTCTTTTCCTTATCCCTGCACTCAACATCAATATTAGTAGGCTCCTTACCTTTACCTTTACTGACAAGCTCCTTACCACTCCTTAGTTGAATTGCTTTAACCTGCTCCTTGGGGTTTAGCTCGGTGTCGCTTGGAAGTTGTCCAAGGTTTCTTTGTGCTATTACTGTTGCCAACTGCCCCACTTGTACTTCTAAATTATGGATGGAGGAGGAGTGATTTTTTATGATTTGGTCAAACTTGGCCTCCATTGTTTTCTATGTTTCCTCCTGACTTGTCAATTTTGTTCCTAGTATCTCCATAAACTTCTCCATTTTCGATTCAAAATTATTCTGTGGAGGAAGTGCTGGTTGCTGTTGTTTTTGCACATTTCCTGCATTGTTACTCCAAGAAAAGTTTGGATGGTTTCTCCATCTAGGGTTGTATGTATTGGAGTAAGGATTGTTACCTTGTCTTCCCATGGAGTGTGGCATATTGCCCACAAAACTAACCTACTCCATGGCCTCACACGCATTGCATTCGCTCACCATATATCCTACTTGTCCGCATAGCTCACATGAATTAGACACCTTTGATAAGTTGCAAATTTGCTTAGTCAAATTTGCAACTTCAGCCTGCAAAGCACTAATAGCATCAAGTGATAAAACACCTTTCTGTTCTTTAATTACCATTCTAGATCTGTCCGATGCCCAAAGTGAATTGGTGGCTGCCATTTCCTCTAGCAGTTCATATGCTGCCTCTATTGTTTTCTTCATCAGGGATCCCTTAGCTGCTGCATCGATGGTCCCTCTGGTGGTTGTGTTAACTCCATTGTAAAATGTTTGGAGCAGCAACTCTCTTGGCAAATTATGATGAGGACACTTCCTTTGCAACTCCTTGAATCTTTCCCATGTCTCATACAGAGATTCACTATCCACCTGCTGGAAGTTGGTGATCTCCTTGATGATCTTTGCGGTCTTTACCAAAGGAAAGTATTTGGCCAAAAATGCTTGTACCAGCTGGTCCTAAGTTATAATTGACCTTGGGGTTAATGAGTTTAGCCAAATCTTTGCTTTGTCCCTTAACGTGAATGGGAATAACCTTAGCCTTATAGCATCCTCTGTCACTCCATTATACCTGAAAGTATCACAAATCTCCAAAAAATTTAAGATATGAGCATTAGGATCCTCATTTGGTAAACCAAAAAACTGTACCAAAGACTGCAACATTTGCAGTAGTGCTGGCTTAATCTCAAAATTGTTGGCTGCAACCGCTGGCCTCATTATGCTTTGTTGGTTAGCATAAAAGCTAGGTCTGACCACATCCATCAAAGTTCTTTGCTCTTCTGCCATGTCTACTGTAGTTTGTTGCACAACTCTATCCTGCGTGGTTCTTTAGTTTTCTCTTTCGAGCCTTGTTGGTTCTTCACACGGTTCTAACACTGCTGACTGAGAATTCATGGTTTTCATGCTCATACACAAACACAACTAAAACAAAGTGTTAAAAGAATAAAAATGCTTAAATTAAACTTTACTCCCTTTATAGCAATGTGAAACTTGTAAATCCTCGGCAACGGCACCAAAAACTTGATCGCTTGTTTACGATAGTAGTCTTGAGTCCTACTTAGCTGCAAGTATACAGGTTATCATAGTATGATATTGATCCCATGAGGATTTATGGTTTATCCATCTCTACTCAGTTTCCTTGTTTGTTTAGGCAATTGTCATGGTTTGATGTTTGAAGGTACTAAATAATCAAGGCAGATTAAACAGTAGCAAACTAACGAATGTAAGGTTTAAACAATAGTGTAAGGCATAGGACTTGAAATCATCTTCACCAAATGAGGCTAATAATCATGTGCTTATTACTACCCAAAATATCCAATGGCATTAATAACCCTCTCTCAAGGCGAAACTAACTAAATTCTACACTAACCTTTAGAATTCCTTAGTCACAATCGGAGTCTTCCAATTAGGGGAACTATTAAGCTATCATACATGAACTAGGGACATGGAGATCTCTCTCACACATTTATCTAATCAGAGTGAGTAGCAGTTCATGATTCAACTTTCGTTGCAATCACGAAGCATAAGTAATCAATTAGAAACTAACCTGTAGATTTGCCATCTCTCAATGAACAAGCAGTTAACAATCCAACTCTCGTTGCAATGATTAAGTAGAGATTGTTTCCAAAATCAAACTTTAGAATTAAACACTCATAGTAATGTTCACAAGTACAATCAATCATAAACCCCACAAGGGATTCTGAATTCAAACCCTACAAAGAGTACTTAGCCACTTATGGCTGAGAAAGAAATACAATAAGAAAAATGAAGAACAAAGAAGAACACAGTACAAAATTGCTAAAGAGATCAAGAGGACTGCTGGTGTAGAAGGTGAATGATGCCTCAACCCTAGATGCCATCCTCTTTTATGCTTGAGTGGGGGTCCTCTAGCTTTAACTCCAATTTGTTTGTATTTTTGCTTATCTTGTTGATTGCTTTGCTCATGAGGTCTGCATTAAAGTTTTTTTGTTTTTATTCCCCATAGATCCCTTTTTTCTCCTCAATCTTTTGCAGATCTCGTGCCTTAAATGGCTCATAATTGAGAAGTCACGATCGTGACTTTGTAAGTTGCGATTGTGACTTGCTTGCTTGAACGTGCTAAGGCTTCAAACCTTCTGTCATGATCGTGACTTGACTTAGTGGCTCTCCTCCCTCTTAGCTTGGATTCTGTCATGATTGTGACTTTGCATGTCACGATCGTGACTTGCTTGGAGGTGTCCTTCTTTGCATCTTTCCATCATGATCGTGACTTTGAATGTCACGATCATGACTTACTCCTTGAAGTCCCAAAATACTTCATTTTTCATCTGTTACTTCTTTATCACTACACACTTCACAAACACATCAAATTCTACTAAATCAAAGCATAAATGTAACAGAATGAGCATTAAACATCAACTAAATATAACTAATTAAACATACAAATTGACATACATCATCTTGCTCAATTAGCTTCTATCTAACCAATCCAACCTTATCCATCCACCGGCTAAAGTAGTCCATGAAAGACTCAATAGCTTTCTGTGTCACCATCTCCAAATCTAGCAGAGTAACATTCAAATGGGATTTGAACTTGTACTACTTGTAGAAAGTAGTGCAGAGAGGCTTCCACTTAATCATGGTTGCCTTATTGAGACTATGATACAAGGCCAACACTGGTCCCTCAAGAGAAATGAGGAAGAGTTAGATTATCTGCTCATTTGACTGGTCTATAGTACTCATCATCATTATATAAGTCTTGAGATGATTCTTCAGATCCTCAAACCTATTGTACTTAAGAACATCTGAAGCTTGGACTTAGCAGGTAGCCCCTTAAAAACTCAAATAAAGAACTCATTGAAATCAAGATCAGACCCTATGCCCTTTGTCTTTATGATAGACTGCAGCTATTCTATCTTCTGTTCTAAAATATAAGTCTCAAACTTATAAATGCCATGCATATTGAGTGAGACCTTATATGTGTTAGCATTGTATAGATTGACTACTTTCTTCTTATCCTTCATAATGTCTATGTTATTACAAAGAATCTTCATTGATACAAAATTAAAATGTTAGGCAACATCTCATCCACTCGAGAAAAAGTTAACCTCAAGCAGTACAAGCTAAAAATGCATGAGTGATAATGCAAATATACAAGTAAAATGTTAATAGCAAATGAAATTTAGAACTAGGTCAACTAACTTAGTGCCATATGAAAGCACGAATCAAGAGTTAAAGTTTGATGAATGTAATGGCAACAATCATGAAAATATGATAATAAACATGAGCTAGATCATGTAAAATCATGAAAAAGAATGAATTTTAGGCAAAATTGATCAATAGTAAAACTTGACTTTTCTATGATCATACAAAACATCACTCAGAAACAAATCAATATCCAATCAAGCTAAACATGTCAAGTGACAATGTTAAACATAATTAAAATAGCATTAATTGAGTAATTAAACAAACTATTGATGATTTAATAGCAAAATCATAAGCAATTAATCATGGCATAATGAATTGGGAGTCACTAACATCACACAAATGCTAATTGGAGATAGCAAACTCAACCAATCAAAGCCAATCGTATCATTAAACATCAATTAAAGAAATTAAATAAGCATTTCACTTGATAAATATGATTTAAAAGCTAGAATTAATTAAATATAATTAATGTATGATGAACTCAAATCATTAAGGCTACTGTGAAGCCACTAATGCTATTAAAAACTTCAAAAATTATCAAGAAATAAGTAAAAACTAAATGAAAAATGGCATTTTTTAGCAAAATAAGAAGCTATGTGCACCACATAGAGCATGATATGTGCCATATATAGGCTATGTGTGGCACACGTAGCATATTGTGTGCAGCATGTAATAAAGTAGTTTTAAAGAAAAATATGTTTTAAGCAAAAACATGAATTAAATTCAAATCTCAATAGATTTAACAACCATGGCAGATCATTTAGGGCATGAATAACCAATAAGATCCATTAAATCACACATGATTAAAGCTAATCATCAAAACAAAGCCAAAAATCAAAAACCATCATGAAATTAAGAAGAAAAGAAGGACAAAATAGGCATTCAACTCACCACAATAGATTAGGCTTCTATAAAGTTGATTCTGAACATGATTAAGGATTTGAGTAGGATTAATTAGTCTTTAATCCTAGATTAATTACTCAATTAAGTGCTTAATTAAGTGAGTGTAAAATTTGGCAGAGTTTGGGCAAGTTTCATTAATTTTGGACCTCTTTTCTATAAATTTAAGGCTTATATTTATAGGTGAGGGTCATGGGATCAAGGAAATCACATTAGCAATATGGGATTCTAGAAATTTTTGAGCCATATGTGTAGTACATAGTGCTATATGCGTAGTATATAGCAAAAAAAAAGGCTATATGAGTCGCATGTAGCAGTAGATGCTCAATATGATCCAATTTTGACATATGTGCATCGTCCAATGTAAGCACATTGGGATATGCACCATAGGTCAAACAAGCATCATTTGGGACTCTAATGCATGGTGTCATATGGAGCATATTAGATTTACTTAAGAAAAGGTCATGCACCATGCGTATTTTTTTAGGACATGGGTAGCATGTAGCACTATATGCTATGCCTATCATGAAATGAATACTATGTGATCCACCTTCTATAATCAAATTATAATGTGCTTCACATGTCCAAAACACTCAAGGGAGGCTCAAAGGCATGTATGCAAATCGGGGTTAACATCGGGGATCTATACCAAGCCAAATCGATAAGAACCCAAAACTGCAATGTGTAGGTGAAAAGTAGGGTCAATAGTAGCCTTTCCTTATATGGCTACAAGGTGTCTATCTCTACGAATCATCCACTTATGGTGCTTAGATCCCTTATTTCTCTAAAAGGTAAATCTATAAAATAAAAAAAGAGAAAAAGAAAATAAAAAGCTCGTTGAATTGAAATTCTTGTAAAGGTAGCTTAGGTAAAAATTAGAGTGACTTGTTGAATTGAAAACCCAAGAGGGCATTCAAGCAAAAGCTAGGCTCTAAAAAAATCAAAAGGCTTGATGAGTTGAAAACCTCAAAAGAGGTGTCTCATACAAAATTACAACTATTCTAAGTTGAAAACCAATAAAGGCAGCTTAGAAATCATACCTACAATAGCAATAAACTACCATTGAAATGCTCGGACTGACCCTACTTCATTCTATCTAGCCAAGGATCGTATTTTCCATGATCATCAAAAAAGGGGTTTGACCCCACTATATCTTGTTAACTACTTGAGCAATCATCAAATCCTCATGTCCGAATGGGTCAACAAATAAAAATTATACCAGTACATCAAATGTAACCACCCTTAGCCATGAAGGGGTAGTCACTAGCTTGTGGTTGCATAATTGAAACATAGCGGTGAGAGCTGTAAAACTCTCTATATTAAGCAATGAATCCACTATGGTAGGATTGATGTCAAATGCCTTAATCAAGTATGAAATCACCTCACTAATAGTTACAAACATAGTGAGCATCACCATCATGGTACATATGACTCTAAGGATAGTAGTGAACTCCTTGTACATTAGGCACAAATCCACATGTTTGAACTAGAAGATGTGTATCATCAGATCCTAAAACTACATCATTACATACAAAAAAGTAGAGTTGATGAGGACTTGATGGAATTTCTTTAGGTATTTGAGCCAAACTCACTTAGTCAAGCACCCTATTAGTAAGAAACATAATGAAAGTAAAGAGTCATTATTGAGTGTATTGTCCCTCACTATTCACCCTACGCTGTAGTTTTAGGTTTTCATTGATTTTGCTTGGTACAGGTGCCTGATATCAACCTTGATTTGCATACATGCCTTTGACCTTCCTCAAAGTGTTCTAGACATTTAGAGCATGTTACATTTTGCTTGTGCAAGGCTAAGCACATAGCATGTATTTCATAATGACACCATATGACACCATGCATTAAGGTTCAAATGATGCTTGTTTGACCTATGGCACATATTCTAATGTGCTTACATTAGGTGGGACATATCTCAATTTGCCTACATAGGTTAAAATTGCATCATGCTAGGCATCTACTACTATATATTACACATATAGCCTTTTTCTCGGCTATATGTTGTGCATATGGCTCAAACATTTCTAGAATACCACATTGCTAATGTGATTTTCTTAATCCTATCACCCATACCTATAAATATAACTCTTGTATTTATAGAGAAGGGTCCAGAAATTAATGAAACCTACCTAAACTTTACCAAATTTAATCCTCACTTAATTAAGCACTCAATTAAGTAATTAACTTAGGATTAAAGACTAATTAACTCTAATTAAAGCCCTAATCACATTTGGAATTAAGATTATAGAAGCACAATCTATTTTGGTAAGTTGAATGCTTATTTTCTACTCCTTTTTCATTTGATTTCATTATGGGTTGGTGATTTTTCAGTTTATTCTTAATGGTTACTTCAATCATGCATGTTTTGATGACAACCAATGCTTATTTATAGTTTAAGTGATCAATAGTTGCTGTAAATCTGCTAAGATTTAGGTTTCAATGTATATTTTTGCTTAAAAACATCTTTTCCTTCCAATTTTCCTTGTTATATGCTACACACATCGCATGATGTGTGCCACACATAGCTTACATGTGGCTCATATCATGCTATATGTGGCATACATAACATCTAGTTTTATTTAAAAATGGTATTTTCTCTCATTTTTCATTTGTTTCTTAATGTGTTTTGAAGTTCCTAGTAGTATTAGTGGCTTCATACTAGCCCTAATGATATGATTTTATCATACATTGATCAGATTTGGCTTTTAAATCATATTTCTCAAGCTAAATGCTTATTTAATTTGTTAATTTATGATGTTTGACATGATTAGCCTTGATTGGTTGAGTTTGCTATCTTCAATTGAAATTTATGTGATGTTAATGACTCCCAATTCATTATGCCATGATCAATTGCTTATGATTTTGCCATTAAATCATTGCATTTTACTTAATTACTCAATTAATGCCATTTTAATTATCTTTAATATTGTCACTTGACATGTTTAGCTTGATTGGATATTGATTTGTTTCTAAGTGATGTCTTATATGATCTTATAAAAGTTTGGTTTTGCTAGTGATCGATTTTGCCTAAAATTGATTATTTTTACATGATTTTCATGATCTTGCTCATGTTTATTCACATTTTCATGATTGTTGTCATTACATTCATTAGACTTTAGCTCCTGATTTGTGCTTTCATATGACATTGAATTAGTCAATCTAGTTCTAAATTTTGTTTGTTATTAATGATTTTTCTTATTTATTTTACATTTTACTCATGCATTTTTGGCTCATCCTGCTCGAGGTTGACTTTTTCCTTAATGATTGCAACATTGCTCAATGTCTCAAATTTTTTGTATCAATGAAGGTTCTTTGTAATAGAATAGGCATTATTCTCCCATTTTTGTACGATTTAGCCTTAAATCTCTTGTATATCCCCTATCTTCTTTGATACCTTTCACCGACCTCTATTTTATTTTTTACAGGTTTACTCGTTATTTTATATCTACCATGATATATATCTTATCATTGTTATATAATGTATGCTATGCATATCATGCTTATACCATGTCATCATGCTAATGGGTTGGTTGAACCAATTCCAAAACCATCCAGTAGTTACTTTACCTTGTAACTCTTTTGTATGTGTCTCATTCCTTGAGGTAGCCCCTGGAGAAGACTGCGTTTTCGCTCCAAGTGGGCCTTCGGTACGTGCATCGCAAGCCTCACTTTGTGTCATGGTGAAAGCTATGCCCACATAGTCATTATCTTATCCTGCAAGGAATAATAAATATGTCATGTTTCAACAAAGTCAAATTTATGTTTCACTAAAAAATCCAAAATGTTCAAAGTATAAGCCATCGAAAGCATCCAAAATTTTATATGGCTATAGCCTGAGTGTACTAAGGTAACTTTTCATGAAAGGTTATCCTATTCTACACTAGTTAGTATTCTAATATAAAAGCTATATAGTTTTTATGCCATGTAAGTAGAGGCGGGCATTACATATGCTCTATACATCACCATCACTCGATTGCCTCTCATTTAGACTGGGACTATTGGGCACCTAGATGTTGTAACATTCTAGCCAAGCAATTTTCTTACCCATCTCTTAGGTTATTTAAGTATAATAGCCCTAATCTTCTCTTTTAAATCATTGACTTATGTGCATTGCATAATCATATAGGCATTTAAGTCATGCATACATACATACATATCATGAACATCTAGTCCAATCAACAACTAGGTGCCATGATGATTGCATCTTGGAGAACCTACATAAGTCAAACATGGTTAGATCAATTGTATTAGAAGCACATGAATTCATTGCAGTTGCTTACATGAGTGGTATTCGATGGATTAAACATAATTTCATCTCTTATTACCATTAAGAAGGATGTCTCATATAGGTGGCCCACCTTATTATAAGTGTCAATGTACAAGTTCTGAGGCCATATCAGTTTACCCTTAATAAAACCTTAGCGATGCTCATAACTAAGTGGTATTTTAGGACTACTGGGCTTTGATCTCTATGGTACCATTCTAGACGTAATTTTGCACAATCTCTTTGAGGTGCCATCACCTCGATAACTCTTAATAGCCAATGAACCATAAGGGCCTCTTCTACCATCAAAAGAGTTAAGTCCAGCACCATATCCACTAGCTCTCATCTAGGTTTATCAACCAAAGTAGCCATAACCTCTGGATCAAAGTTGGTATATGTCACACCTCCTAACGAGACATGTCCCGTAATGAAATCCTAAAACTCCTCACTAAAGCCCTAGAATTTCATCATAAGGGAAAACTCTCAAGACCACGACGACTGCACAGATCATATAGAACATAATCAAAACAATTTCTTGAAGAACATCATGTATAAGATACCAAGAAAGGATAAAATGGTACTACATCAAACATAGCATACAATCGTATATATATATAGCTACAGTCATCCCTGTGGTATCAAAAAGCATTAGCTAATACAACATGAAATGGAACTACTACAAAAAAATGAGAAGAGGCATTAGACTGCATACATAATACCCGAAAAAAGTCCGTTTAATGTGTCTTGAGCTATAATCATGAGATCCAATAAAGCCATTAACCACACTGCCAACAAACTCTACTACCCCCGTCTAACCTCAGAAGTGCTCAGACCTGCGTTTATCAAATGACAAATGCAATTAATAACATAAGAACATTTTAGTATCATGTACATAAGTATCATCATTAATATTTATTTTAATACAGTGCACAAATTAAATTCTATATAGTCTTATTTGCCCGAACATAGATACAGAGTCCTTTATCTCACCACTTCATAGTAGCTGGATTCAATTCTGCTTTTCATTCATAGCATGCTGAATAACTCACATTTTTCCATAACTATAATATCTCATTTTAGCTTAAAATGAATTTATGCAATGTAAGATATGAAATGAATCTATGAGAATGCAATGTCTTGCACTCTCCCTCAAAATTCAGCCTTGCTCATTGTTTCATCATAATTCATCAATCATGCTTCTATTCTCAACGTTCTCTGGAATGCGACTGTACTCAGCATTCAATAATAATACTAATAACCATTTATTTATCATTTAATAATAATCTTTACATAATTCTAATGCTATAATTAATATTAATATTCAACTAACTAAAATTCATAAATTATCTTTTTAATTCTTCCAACTAAGAATCTAATAATTATACGTACATTTTAAATAAATAATAAAAATTGCAACACTTCATAATAGATATCATACCTACGCAATATACTAAATGCAATACTTCTAATGATTATCAAATGCCACATTCACCATATGAATCCTAATAACCAATAACACACCCAATTATCACTTAAGACCAATAGAATTACATGACTAATATATATATATATGCATAGACTCCAAATCACAAGTATGCTGTAAATTGCCTAATTAACAATTGCCACGCTAAATAAAATTTTATCAAAGCATACTAATATCGCCACAATGATTTACCCAACCAATCAATCAATCAAAAATTATAAAATGTAAGATGAAATACTTGGGTTGTATGCATGTAGATGTGACAATATATGATGCCTAAAACATCATATGAGGTGGTGTAACAAGCTCCACACATCCTTTAATCTTAATCGCCAATCGATGACATGCTCTCCCATGTATAAGAGTTAACACATGAGATACTCTCTTAACTCATTCATGTTGAATCATGCCTCTTGCATGACACATACCATGCTTGCATGCATGGAAAGCTTAACGGAAGCTTACTAAGTATCTTAAGCTCTGGTAGCATTCCAAACTCATAAGCTATGATCTACAAGATAAACACAACTAGAAATAGACTTAATAACAATCAATACATTATTAAAATGAGCAAAATTTTACTTAACTTAATGACTTACCAATTGTTGATGAATTTATCTTTGAACTGTTAGCTATAAAGATCTAGCCCCTATATCAAATAGCCAAACCTGGTGCTACCCTAATCAAGCCTATCAACTATAGTTAATTCACGTAGGCCCTATAGCATAGAGAAATGAACAATGTTCCTAGTGCCATTGAATAGTGTACATCCTAACATATATAGTAAGAAGTTATGGGTGTACTCTCTGAGGCCATCATACGAGATCGAATGTCCCTTTTCTCACATTGGATGACACTCCTAATAGATAGAAGATAGTACCATAAGACTAATATGGTTATGTTAGGCTAACATCAAACTAGACCAGAAGTCTAACACACTCTAGTCTCATGATCTTAGTAAAGATCCATGGTGTGATGGCAATCTCCCTAATTAACAGATGAAAGGTGTAACTAGAGCCCATCCATCTTTTAGTAATAGTACTATGCAAGTCTATTACATTTCTTCTCTATGCCATTGAATCATGCGATATAACTACTAAAGCAACTATAGTAAATTTTATCCTAAACCTTCTATGGTAATTGAGAGTACCACTCAAAGGCTCTTTGAACATTACTAGCTTCAATGATGGACCTCTCTCTATAAATTTAAAAATTCAAGTCAAATCATAGACTAAAGTTATAGATTTCATATTGAAGCTATAGAATTTAGAGCTCCTAACCCAACTAAAATATATAAAACCATGTATATGAACTCTTAGGCCTTCAAGTTGAAGCCTTTTCTTCTCAAATTTCTCAATATTCATTCATTTTCTACCAAAAACCTTTTTATATGCATTACATATAGCACATACCCATCTCAAAATTCTTGATTTCTCATGAACCATCATGATAAATGCCTTCTTTCCTAGGCCTAGCCTTAGCCAAATGCAATTTTACATCCTAAATCAAGTTTAAACTAACCTAAAACTTGAAAACCCAACATTGTACCCAAATTATAAAACTAAGCCAAAACATGAAAAATATACATTTACGAGTGGAGCTTGAGACCTATGCGAATCAATAGTAAACATTTTTATTGATTTTATCATTGTAAACAAGCCTATAGTAAGCATTATAGTTTAGAGCATAGCTCAGGATGGAAGCTAGATTCTGGGGTGTTAGTTATATCTTAATTCTCACCGTAGGATAGTAGAATGAAGAATTTTGGTGTTTAGGTTGAGAGGAAATCAAGTTTTGGTGAAGGAAGCAAGTGTGTAGGTAGAGCTTTCATCGTGACCTAGAGCAAGGATTGTGACACACGGATTAGGGACTTGCTTGGAGTGAAAGTGTAGTATTCTCAAGGATGGACTTAAAAGAGTAGTAAGATAGAGCCGCTATGAGATGGTTTCAGATATGGTTCAATCGACCTATAGCTTGAGGGTTAAGTCAAAACCTTCATAGATGGGTTAGGGTGGTGAAGATCTACTCTCTCAGAGTTTCAAGTTTGATTTTACCATTTTAGTTGAGTTAATTACCCTAGGTAGGCGAGCATTCATAAGCATACAACATAATGTAGCATCGCAGCAATCATAGCAAATATAGCTTGATGAATATGGTATGACAATCATGGTGAATGAAACATGGCATATTCATGGCATGTGAGATAACATGGCATAAGCATGACGTATGAGATGACATGACATAATCATGACATGTGAGAGATGATATAGCATAAATATGACATGTGAATGACATGACATATGCATAATATATGAAAGATGATATGGCATAGGCATGACAAGTGAGTAAGGACATGGCATAAACATGATATGTGAATGACATGGCATAGGCATGACATGTACAATTACATAGCATAGGCATGATATATGAAAAATGACATAACATACATCATATAACAATGATAAAATAAGCATAGTAGCATGATTGAAAATTAATAATGGCCCAAAGAAAGGGATGGAGAGAGATAAGGGGAATACATGATGAAATAAAGCTAAATCATACATGTCAAGGGAAAACTAATAAAATAAAGGTCTATTCTATTACAAAGGATCTTCAATGATACAAAAATCTAAGATGTTAAGCAACATCTCCTCCACCTTCAAATAACAGCCTTGAGTAGCACGAGTGAAAAGGCAAACAAATGATATAAGGTTAGGCAATAAGCAAGATGTAGGATAGGAATGACCACTCTGATGCCATGTGAAAGCATGAATCAAGGGTCAAAGTTTGATTAATGTAATTGTTGACCCTCACTTTTCACCATCGTATAATTTTGGATCTTTGTTAATTTGGCTAGGATCTAGTCCCCGATATTAATCCCGATTATACATATAGGCCCCTGTGTCTTCCTGTGTGTGTTCTGGTGCGCAGAACATTTCAGGACTGGTGGGGCCCATTAAATAGAAGCGGGGCTCGCAGCCCCCAATAGCCTATTCTGTGTATTTTGTACTTACAGAATACAATTCCATATTGCCTTACGCAAGGCACAATGCTGGGCATCGCAAATGCCATCTTCTGGGCCCAATATGCGGTGGGGCCCACTTAGCAATAACAGGAGCCCGCTGCTCCTATTTCCTATTCTGTGTATTC
>CANYBF012168358.1:0-22521 GCA_948192965.1 Dalechampia spathulata
TAATCCATTTTCTTATTCTTTATATTATAATATCATATTATATCTTTTCATCACATGTCAATTATATATTTAAATACTATTTCTTAATACCTTTACTAATACCTTATTAATACTTAATTATTAATTTCCTAATACATTAAAACCACATTTATGACATCATCCTTACCACTTTATGATATCATCATGACATCATTAATAAAAATACCAATTATACTTTTATAATATTTACATATTCTCTAATACTTTAGAATTATAATTATACTTATAAGCATGCATCTTGCTTGTATCATCATAACTCATTTATGACATCATAAATAAATTCCAAATTTTATTATACTATCTTTTTTATATTAATAAAATTATATTAAATAAATCATCTTAAACATACATATTTAAACATATCAAGTGTTCTTAATACTGAAATCATCAATTTATCTCCATTCAGTGGGTCTATTTTTAATGGTTTCATCAAAATTTTCATTTCAACATTATAGCATGAAACTCTTATCACATCATATAATTTCCATTTTTAGCATAATTTCATATCAATATCACACTTATAACATATAAAACAAGAAATATTAATCAATTCATGGATGCAAAGTGGGTGCTCATTTAAGATGTGACAGGAGGAGTGATTATGTTTGATAATAACTTGAGTTCATGGTTGTTGTTACTTTGGGTACATTTATGGCTTCATTATTTTTGGGGGAAAAATTGTGTAACCCTTTAGTTCATTTGAAAACATGATAGAATAATGTGTTTATATGTCAAAATGGGATTTGGTTGCATGTGAAAGTGAGTTATGGTATAGAAATGTTGAATTAGTTGTTAAGGATAACAAAACATGCTCCTTGTGTAGATTGTCTTTTATTTAATGTATGATTAGATTTTAAATTATGGTTTGAATTTTAAATGATGTTTTTTGGTGTTTTTAGCAAGTTTTGGAAGTGATTTTAAGGTGTTTTGGTCATGGTATTGGGTTAGGAAGCTTGGGGAACCATTTGGAGGTGTTTTGGGTGTTGAAAAATGGTGAAAAAGAGGTGTTTTTAGTGGTGGACGAGTTTTACACGACTAGTGGATGAGCTACATAACTTATGTAACATGCAAGCATCTTAAAACACATTTATTTTGCAAGGGCTGAGTGCTACATGACTTGTGTAAGCTGTACACGACTTGTGTACACTCTTAAGGCTTATTTTTAAGTGGTTTTTGATGGGAAACTTAATGCATGGTTCATGAAAATTAGACATGACTTTAGGAAGTTTAAAAATGAATGAAATATGTTATCAAGTATGGTGTTACATGTTAAACACTTGAACAAGTATATATATAAGTATAATGATGAATTATGTGGAAAATGATTATGATAAATGGTGTAAAGTTTTGAATAGTGTACTTGTCAAATGAAGGATAACTTAACTTGTATAGTGCAACATATGAATGAATAAACATTCAGGGTTCTTAAAGCCATGTATGAAATAGAAGTCAATGATGTACAAATACACCTAATGCATTGTATTATGATGCAAAGACTTAAGTTGGTCGAAAGACATGTATGATGCTTAATTGCAAAGTGTGAAAATGGAATTATGCATATACATTTATTGTTATTCAAAGTTTATTAATGGTTACTTATCATGAATGAATATGGATTCTTAAAGATGATAAGTCAAGTGCAATACATGAATAAATTTACTAAATGAATGTAAAATGAAAATGATACAAGTTTAACGGACGAGACTCATATTTCTCCGCAAGCTATCAATAAAGGTAAAACGGTAGCAGGTTTGTACTTTTCACTTCATGACCTCATCTAAGGTCTTGAAATGACATTTCTATATCTAAATGTTTATGCAATTTATCTTCTAACCCCACACAAGGTCTTAAAATGATGATCTCTCATTTAATTGCTTATGATAGCAACGTAGTATGATTACATTATGAATGTTATCATATGATCATCATTACTTTTGATCATATAAGCATGAGTTATGCATCATGTCATGAATTATCCATACAAACAAACATATTCATGACATATCATACAGAGGATATAAGGGGAAAAAGAAAATGATATAAAGAGTAATGTTTAATGATAGCATACTGGGTCATACAGAAAAGGAAAGTGGGTTCACTGAACCATATAGTTAAAATGCCCTCCTATGGGAGATGAGTACTAGTACATAGAGGGACCCAATTCTAAAATGAGATTGTGCACAATCATATAGAAAAGAAAAAAAATGTTACAGGAAAATCAGAGGGAAAATACAAAGCATGAATGCATTCTCACAGACATGCATCATCATTCATATAACATGAAAGTATAGTAGATGGAATGATGAATGCATTATAATCGTACTTATACAGAGATGTACACAGAGAAATGATGTTTAGTATAATATTTAATACAATAAAAGTAACAGTGAATTCTTTTATGGTATTGGTTCCTATCTTTATATAGTATGTTGTATGCATTGTATATAATAGCTAACAAGTGATGATAAATTACATGATATGATACAGTTATACTACTAAATATTTGGTTGCAGTGATTTATCTTTAATATGATATTTATGATACATGTTCATGTCATTTACTTATTTTATAGCACCATTGAGTTTTATACTCAGCGTTTGTCATTTGATGAATGCAAAACCAGGACCTTTAAGTAAGAATTTAGGCTGATCGATCTATAGTCAAGAGAGACTATGATTTTCTCACTCTCAAAGTAGTTTGGATCAATGTAACATACTCCTTGGTATCTTGTATATGCGACTTGTTAAATTAACCTTAATGGCAATATTACTTATGTTATGAATGTTTATTGTATATAATATCAGTATCACCTTATTATATCATATTATGTAATATTCAGATCATATCTAATGAATGATGGTGTGTTTTGGCATGATAAACTTAAGACATATGGTTAAGATATAATGGTTACATACTATGGTGTATTGGTATTACCTATGTCTTCATGTGCCATTGGATTACAAGAATGAATATTCTCTGCTTTAATTAAATATATCAACACATGATCAATTATGGAATAATTAATGATTTCCTTGCTTAGGGGATTATTAACTATTCTACGGGAGCATGTTATGCTAAGTTGGGTGTGACATGTTTTAGTAGTATCAGAGTAATGGTTTAGCTCGACTTATAATTATTATATATGTGTCTACTGCCTAAGGTTAATGAGTTTCATAATAGGCGTATTGTTAATCCTTACTACTACTGACTATTTTTTATCTATGTGTATGTTTACAGATTAGACACTATGATAGATAGAGTAGTTATTGTTGGTAAGGAAGGTGGGGGTAACTTTAACCCATAAGAAGGTACATTTGAAGCTATTAAGAGAGCAGAGGTTAGAGAGGGACCTATAGAACAGGGTGAACAGGGAGAGAGATTACCTCCTATAGAATAACTACCTGTATCTGTTGTTGATCCTATAGCTACATAATTTGCTCAATTTCTCATATCTTTGTAAGAGTAGATTCATACAGTGATTCCAGCTCCACCTCTGGTAGTGGTTAGAGATGAATATAAGAAAGATTTTAAGAAGTTAAGGGCATATGGGGCTACTAATTTTTTTAATACTACTGATCCATATGTTGCTGAGATATGGCTTGAGAGGACCAAGAGAGTTTTACGGTAATTAAGTTATCTTGATTCAGCAAAATTTGAATATGCCATTTCTTTGCTTTAGGATGATGCATATGAGTGGTTGAAGACTATTCCATAGAGCATGGCTGATCTACCAGTATTGACTTAGGGTGCTTTTTAGAGGAAGTTTAGACAGAAATATGTACCCTCGGCATACATAGATCAAAAATTACATGAGTTCCTCAGTTTAAAATAGGGGAATATATATGTGGTAGAGTATGAATGGGAATTCACCAGAGTGGCTTACTATGCTATCAATATTCTTACTACTGGCCAAGATAGAAGTAAAAGGTTTGAACAAGGATTGATTCCTTGGATCAGAGCATTGGTGCAGGGGTTTAACTATGAAGATTTTTCTACTTTGATGGCTAATGCTTTAGAGCAAGAGTGTACCACCAAAGAAGAGGAAAGTATTAGAGCCAGATAGTTCCGTTGATCAATTCAGGGAGCTAGTTCATCATTCAGTGGATAGAAGAGGGGTAAGTTTTGAGGCTCCTTTACATCTCAATTGGTGGGATCTAGACCACCATTATATCGTTGAGCATAAAGTGAGAGGATTACAGGCCATGGTAGTTCAAGAGTCGAACTGAGCCATTGCAGTACTTATAGCTGTATTCATTATGGTGCTTGTAGAGTTGGTACAGATCTGTGTTATAGATATGGTAATATAGGACATTTTGCATGAGACTACCTTATATGTTGATTTATGTGGGTATATATAGTATCAAAAGGTGGGTCATATCAGCATAACCCACTACTAAGATTTGTTTCTGTTAATTCTCAGAGTGGAGATCGTGGCAAAGGTAGAGGTCAAAGTCATAACGATGGAGGTCAAGGTAACAATCAGGGGTTGATGAATCAGTCAGTTGGGGCTCCTACCAGAGTATATAGTCTAAGACAGAGGGATGACTTGCAAGCTACTGATGTTATTATTGGTAATTTCCTTATCTCTAATCATGATGCTTTGGTATTATTTGACCTAGGATCTTCACATTCATACATAAATGTTGGGCTGGCATGATTACTTGATATTATATATGAGGGGTTAGGATATGAAATTGTAGTCTCTAGTCCTCTAAAAAAAGATAAGATAGTAAACAAGATTTATTGACAATGTTCATTGATGATTCAAGGTGTATGTTTTCTATCTGATCTTGTAGAGATGCCTTTCCGGGACTATGATATTATTCTGGGTATGGGTTGGTTATCAAAATATCAAGTAGTGATGGATTGTAAATAAAAGATGGTAATACTCCAATAGCTGGGTACTGTCACTATTTAGATTCAGGGAAAAATACCATCAGTGATAGATAGATTGATTTCTATAGCAATGGCCTAGAAATTATTATGGCAAGGTTATGAAGCCATACTTGCATATGTTACTGATATAAGATAGAAGAGGGTACAGATATCAAAGATTCCAATAGTCTGTGATTATTCAAATGTATTTTCGGATGAGTTGCCTAGTTTGCCACCAGAGAGAGAGGTTGAATTTGAAATTGAAGTTTTATCAAGGACAGAACCTAGTTTGATTACACCTTACAAAATGGTACCAACAAAGTTGAAAGAATTAAAGACACAGTTACAGGAATTATTAGACAAGGGTTTTATTCGGCCGAGTATCTCACCTTGGGGTGCACCAATATTATTTATTAAGAAAAAGGATAGTACCATGAGATTATGTATTGATTACAGATAGATTAATAAAGTGACAATCAAGAATAGATATCCTTTACCATGTATTGATGATTTATTTGATCAGTTAAAGGATGCAATAATTTTTTCAAAGATAGATTTGACATTATGAGTTTTTGGTAATGCCATTCGGTTTAACTAATGCACCTGTAGCATTTATGGCATTGATGAATGCTATATTCAAGGAGTATCTGGATCAATTTATGGTTATGTTTATTGATGATATACTAGTTTATTCAAAGAGTCAGGAGGAGCATGATGAACATCTAAGGATTGTATTACAAAAGATGTAGGAAAAATAGTTATATGGAAAACTATCAAAATGTGACTTTTAGTTGGAACATGTACTTTTTCTTGGGCATGTGATTTCAGCAGAAGGTATCAGAGTTGATCCCAGTAAGATTGAGGCAGTTGGTAATTGGCTGACTCCAAGAAATGTTGGTGAAGTTTGTGGTTTCTTGGGTTTGGCTGGTTACTACAGACAATTTGTTAAGGGATTTTCGATGATAGCTACACCACTAACTATATTGTTGTAAAAAGATGTTCATTTTGAGTGGACAGACAAGTGTCAAAAGAGTTTTGATCATTTGAAAAAATGTTTAACACAGGCTCTAGTGTTAACTTTACCGACACCTGGGACAGTTTGTGTATTGTACAATGATGCTTTATTGAATGGGTTAGGCTATGTATTAACATGAAAGTATAGTAGATGGAATGACGAATGCATTATAATCATACTTATACAGAGATGTACATAGAGAAATGATATTCGGTACAATATTTAATATAATAAAAGTAACAGTGAATTCTTTTATGGTATTGGTTCCTATCTTTATATAGTATGTTGTATACATTGTATATAATAGCTAACGAGTGATGATAAATAACATGATATGATATAGTTATACTGCCAAATGTTTAGTTGCAGTTATTTATCTTTAATATGATATTTATGATACGTGTTCATGTCATTTACTTATTTTATAGCACCATTGAGTTTTATACTTAGTGTTTATCATTTGATGAATGCAGGACCAGGACCTTCGAGCGAGAATTTAGGCTGATCGATCTACAGTCAAGAGAGACTGTGATTTTCTCACTCTCGAAGTAGTTTGGATCAATGTAACATACTCCTTGGTGTCTTGTATATACGGCTTGTTAAATTAAACTTAGCGGTAGTAATACTTATCTTATGAATGTTTATTATATATAATATCCGTATCACTTTATTATGTCATATTATGTAATATACAGATCACATCTAACAAATGATGGTGTGTTTTTGCATGATAAACTTAAGATATATGGTTAAGATATAATGGTTACATACTATGGTGTATTGGTATTACCTACATCTTCATGTGCCATTGGATTACAAGTATGAATATTCTCTGCTATGATTAAATGTATCAACATATGATTAAATTTAAAAAAATATATAGATCCCTTATGGAATAATTAATGATTTGCTTGCTTAGGGGATTATTAACTATTCTATGGGAGCATGTTATGCCAGGTTGGGTGTGACAATTATTCTCTTTTGAAATACATGCAAACTTATTCTTAAGAGTTTTGCTTCGTTTTGCTAATTGCTCATTATGAGCATGCAGTTTCTGCCACCTCCTAGAGTGAGGCTTGCGAGGCTCATGGATCAAGGATATACTTAGAATGAAAGCACAAACTTCTTAAAAGGCTGCCTTAATAAATGATACAAACTTGAAAGAGTCACAAGGGAGTCACCACCAGATGGTTTCGGATTGGTTTAACCGACCCATAGCATGAGTGCTAAGTTAAACCCTTTAGAGATGGGTTCAATTGGTGAAGATCTATTCTATAAGTTTCCAAAATTGATTTACCATTATAGTTGGAATTAATTACCTTAGGCAAGCAAGCAAGCAAGAGCGTAATCATAAACACACATCGTAACATATTATAGCAATGAGCGGAGCATAACATAGCACAATAAAATGGCATATAATGTTATATAGCATTTGGATGATATAGCATATGTATGACATATGAAATGATGACATAATAAAATAACATGGCATATGCATGGTATGATATAGTGGTACATGTGGGAAATGGCATTTGACATGGCATGTGACATGGAAGGCATTTTTGGCATATGATATGGAAGGCGATATGACTTGTGATGTGACATGGCATAATGGCGTATAGCACGACATAATAACGTAGCATAGCAAAAATGACATAGCATGACATAATGGCGTATGACATGGTATGTATTATGACATGGCATATGCATGACATGTCATAGTAGCATGGTATATACATTTTGGTAAATAAAAACCATCCATGCAATAAAAACCTTAAAAGGCCGATGAAATGGATTAAGGAAAATAGGGGATACATGTGGGAATTATGGATATATTATACAAATGGGGAATAAAGCTATTCTATTACATAGGATCTTCATGTGTATAAAAATATGAGATATTAGAGCTACTGTGAAGCCTCAAATGTTACTAAAAACATCAAATCGGGACTAAAATCAAGCAAAAAATGCAATTTTCTAGCAAAAATACAAACTATATATGCTACATGTAGTGCTATATGCGCATCATATAGGCTATGTAAGGTTCATGTAGTGTTATATGTGCCTTACATAGTAAAGAAAATTCATGAAAAATCACATTTTCAGCAAAAACACGATCCAAAGCCAAATCCCAATAGATTTAATAATCATAGGAGATCATTTAAGGCACAAACAAGCGATTAAATCACAAGTAAACAAATTAAATAAGCATTTAATTTGAAAAATTAATTTTAAGGTTAAAATTAATTAGATTTGAACAATATATGATAGATCCAAAACATTAGAACTATTAGAAAGCCTTTAATATTATTGGAATCATTAGATAGGATTGAGAAATTAGGAGAAACATGTGATTTTCTAGAAAACTGAAGGCTATATATGATGCATGTCATTCTATATGTACAGCATATAGGCTATATAAGGCACATGTAGTGCTATATGCACCTCACATAGCATGGAAACCAAGAGAAAAATCAAGTTTTTAAGCAAAAACACGAGATCTGAGCCAAATCTGAGCAAATTTAAAGCAAAACAAGTTGTTTAGATTACAAATAAGCATTAGTAACCATCAAACAAGCAAGATTAAAGCCAATCATCAAGAAATAACCAAAAAATCATAGATCCATAGCCAAATTAAGAAGAAAATGGAGAAAAAAATAGGCATTTAACTCACCACAGTAGGTTGAACATGTAGATCTTGATTTCCAAATGTGTTTAGAGACTTAGCTAAGGTTAATTAGTCTCTAAAAACCTATATTGATTACTTAGTTAAGTGTTAATTAAGTGAGAGTGAATTTTGGCAAAGTTTGGGGGTATTTCTTTCATTTTTGGACCATTTTTTATAAGCCTAAGGCTTATATTTATAGTAGGAGTTGTTAGGGTTTAGGAAATCTTATTAGTAATGTGGGATTTTTGAAATTTTTAAGCTATGTGTGCAGCATGTCATGCTACATGCTCCTTACATTGCATTTTGACCTTATATACATTGCCTTCCATGAGCGAAATGTAACATGCATCGCATGTCCAATAAGCATCGTTTGAGGTCCTAAGACATTGTATGATATGGCACATGTTAGATTTAGCTCAAAAAAGGCCATCAACTAAATGTCTATTTTTTCTATATGCATAGCATGTAGTGCTACATGTGCCTCACATAGCATTTATGACCCTATATGCACCACCCTCTATGAGCAAAATGTAACATGCACCATATATCTAGAACACTCAAAGGAGGTCCAAATGCATGTATGCAAACCGAGCTCAACATTAGGGACTTGTACCAAGTCGAATCAATAAAAACCTAAAATTATAGTGTGCAGGTGAAAAGTCAGGGTCAACCATTTACCCCCTGATCATGACCATTTTGAGGCAATACAAGTAGAAGTCATCAAAATGAGATCTGATCATATCATGACTTTTCACCAAAAGCAAAGTAGATACCTAATTGATGCTCGTATTAAGGTATAATGTTCATGTGAAGACTTTTAGAGAGCTCATGCTGAGGCTTGCAGAGTGCTCATGCTGAGGCTTGTAGAGTGCTCATGCTGAAGCTTATAGAGTGCTCATGCTAAGGCTGGCAGAGTGCTCATGTTGAGGCTTGCAGAGTGCTCATACTGAGGCTTATAGAGTGCTCATGTTGAGGCTAGCAGAGTGCTCATGTTGAGGCTGGTAGAGTGCTCATGTTGATGCTTATAAAATACTTGCGCTGAGGCTTGCAAAATGCTCGTGCTGAGGCTTGCAAAATGCTTAGGCTGAGGCTTGCAACTAAATTTTATAATTGGGAACCCGGTGCTTGGGCTAAATGATTGATGCTGATCTGGCGATGCTCATGTTGAAGCTTGAAACCCAATGTTGTAATTGAGAGCTCAATGCTTGGGCTAGATGATCAATGCTGATCTGTTAGGTGCTCATGCTAAGGCTTGTAACCCAATTCTGCAACTAAGAGCTTGGTGCTCGGGCTAAATGATCAATGCTGATCTAGTCATCTGCTGGACTGATTGCTTTGCTGCGAGGCTCAAGAATCATTTGATGTCAGCATTTAGATGCCTATTGCCAGGATTTAGGATTCAAAAGCTTGATTCTATGATCATTTCTGGATTAGGCAGTTAACTGCAGAACCTAGATAACCGTCTGCTAGGTCAGAGTGAACAATTGCTGGTTCTAAAAGCAGTCAACTACTGGATCTATGCTAATGCCATCAAAATGAGTGTCGAATATCTCCAAAGATTACATTTGGGATTCTTTGCCAGAATGCGACACCATCTGGTCAATGGCTTGACTAGCAGTCAAAGGTTTGACTGATATTGATCATCTGCTAGATTAATTTCCTGTCTATGCTAGATATGGAGAAATAATTTATTAGTGAAATTGAGATTTAAATAATCTAGGAAAAATACCTGAATTTTTGAGTATCAGTCTGCTACATTCTGACTAATTTTTTTAGTTTTTTTGGACGTTAGGGGTCATGAAAATTAAATTCAATAGAGAAAATTACCTCCAAAAATTCAAAAATTTTTGGAAGAGGCCTAATTCCATGATTGCATCTTGATGGGAGGTTGGTGCATGTTAGAAAAGTCCTACAGTGGCTGGCACACATTAGCAAGAATTGCTATGTGCAGAGTGCTTTCCACTACATGTTGCATATGTCACATGGAAAACTTAAATTCCAAAGCCATCCTTTCAAAAATCATTAGGTAAAACTCATCATTTCTTCAAAAATGGCCAAAATTAGGATGCAACCGATACCTCGGGATTCAGAATCGATCTTGAGCTATGCTTTAATCGAGCATTCCACCCATGATCCTTATTTTAGAGCTACATACGATGAGCCAATTGTAGAAACCTTTGCCATAGACTCCCACAGGTCCCGAGCTCCCCCTAAGAAGGTGAGTTTTTTGTGTTTTGGCTCGGTTTTGTGATTTTTTTGGAAGTTGAGTTTAGAGTTATTTTCATCACATCTAGGCTAATATTGGACTTAGATTAGGCGCTAGACTGGTGCTAGGCTTAGGTTTGCATGTGTTTATCAGGACGTTTTGGTGGAAATCAAGATTTTTCAAAATGGGTTTTGCTATATGCTGTGCATATAGCACTATGTGTGCCACACATAACCTATGTGAGGTGCACATAGAGTTATATACTGCACATATAGCTGTGAATTTTGGGCCAAATTAAGCAATTTTTAATCATTTTATTAGGAATTGAGTATTTTATTCATTTATATGCATGAATGGATGAAGTTTAAGGTTGAAAGAGGAACTTTGTACCTCTGAAATACCATTTTTATTTTGTAATTTAGTCTGAAAGCTTATCTAAATTTTGTAATGTACAAAGGGAGTGAATGATTGTTGGAGCTGGCAGCATCCGAGGAGTTTATGATTGGTACTCTTAATTGCCTTGAGAGGTCCGTGTCAGGGTTAAACAGAGTTGTTTTGGTGAGTACATATCTTTTTTTCACAGGTATGGAGAAGAGGTGCAACAGATTTATCATCACTGTTATGATAGAGCAATGGATGGATTATACCCATACTTTTCATCTTCCAATAGAGGAGATTGCTATTACCCCAGGAATCTTTACTGGGATCATTGGACTGGAATGTACGAGATTGCCTATCCAATTTGATGCTAGGTTGATATCACCACATTGGTCATATGACATAATCTTCAATCTATTAGGCGTGTCTCCTAACATAAGGGGTGGACATAGAATATCTTATGATTGTCTTTGAGAGGCAGTACTGGTGGAGATGCTTGATAGGATGATCTTTGTATAGCAGTACACCCGTAGCTTTCTATTATATGTGCTGGCATGTACCTTATTCAATAACATCTAAAATAGTGTTCACATGTCTATGCTATGGGCTCTTCATGATCTGGACACCATTAGTAGGTTAGACTGGGATGGTGCCGGTCTGGCTCATATGATGTAGGGGTTAGATATCTGCAATAGGCAATGCAAAGACTGCTTTATAGGTTGTTGACAAGTTGTTAAGGTAAGTATAATTTTATCAATTCTAAAATTGATGCAACTTTTGTTGAGTCTGTTGCTGACTATATACATGCTGATTCTATAGATCATGGTATATGAGTTTGGCTTGTTGTAAAGCTTGAGATTCTGCAAGGGGTACCGCTTGGCTTTTCCCATATACAGGCATAGAGTGTACCACATCAAAGGCCCAGTTATACAATGGACGAGTTGAGAGAGCATCTTAATAATCTAACTTAGGATTAGGTAAGAAGAAAAATAATTTAGTTAATATAAAACTGAATTTAATTGGTTCACAAAATACCTGAGCAAGTATCTATTTATCTATTGTTATTGGAATAGGTGTGCCCCTATCCTTAGAGTAACATGTTCCCCAGGCCAGAGTACCTGACTAAATCATCATGTAAAGATGAGAGTCACATGTTGTTGGAGATCCTTGACTGTAGACTCTTCTATTTAAGTAAGCATACCATTAACTAGCAACTGGGGCCAGAGAGTTATGTGGAACCTATTGCACAACTACGAGCAATATTCTAGGCATCCTATACCGACATAGAGCCAGAGGTAATTACTATGTTGAGTAGCATTTCAGGGCAAGAGCGCCTATCCGAATCACCAGTAGATTACCCTACTTTCATCCATATGCAACTATTGGGGCATGTTGAGCTATCCATATGTAAAGGCCAACATGATAGAATAAGTGGATCTAGAGTCATACTTGATACTTCTAGGAGTAGAGGTGGACATCATGGTTCACCAGTTGTTAGTAGCTCTCGAGGTGGTAGTACCTCAAAGAGGTCTCATAATGTTGCATCTAGGGTGACTCCACTGTGATTGGAGTATGGCTCTTTGGACGTGCCTCCTGGGTATGAGTGTCCCTAAAACTTTGTTGAATGTCAGTTGATGTGGCCTTAGAACCCGTTGGTCTATACTTATGATGAGACTGGTTATCCATACGAGACATCCTTCCTGGTACCGATGAGGGATGAGATTGAGTTTGATCCATCGAACACCACTCATGTGAGTATATGTAATTTAGGCACCCTTGACTTTGATGGCTTTACATGCATTTAGCTTATGTAGGTACCTTGAAATGCCATGGCTGACACTATGAGAATTTTGATAGGATTGTGCCACTATCACAGCTTTGAGATGCTAGGTGTCCAAGTAAGTACCTATTATGATTATGAGCATGATTGTAATGCATAGATGTATGACTCATATGCTTATCTGCTTATGTTAATGTAGATGAGTAGGCACTTAGAGCGAGAGGAGCATGATCACTATACTTGAATGATTGAGTAGATAGGTAGAGAGATTGCCCAACTAATAACGTGTTTGGAGCGGTACAACATTGAGGTTCTAGACAGTCCTAGTTCAGATGAGGAATAGTCAGAAGATGATGATGCTTAGAGTAGGCATGATGTCTAATTCCATATGCTTGGTGTTGAAGCTTTGTAGCTTCTGTATTAATGTGAGATAAAGTAGTAATCTATCATGAAGGCCTAGAATGCCTGGGTTATCGTGTACAAACTCTGAAATAGCAAAGTGCTCAAACTTTGTATCTTTTCTAGATTTACTAATGAAAACCCAAAACTGCTTGTTATTGTAGTTCTTTGGTAAGAATATCATGCTTTATGTTTCTCTGTCGAAACTAAACCTGTCTATTCTTCTTGTATATAAGTTAGATAGATAATGACTCAGGAATCACTGTCTATTTTCTGTGCCCTTTCTTGACAGTAGGGCAATGCTAAATGGAGTCAATTGAGTAAGTTTTGACTTTAATATTTAAAGACCTTTTAGTAAGTCTAGATCAATAATGCTTTTCTACATGCTACTGCACAGTTCTAGGATCTAGTGGCCCATGTCTTTTAGTTTGAACATGTTGAGGTGTGTCCAATGTATAAGGAGTTTGTTGCCATCATCGGAGCTATATGCAACATGACAACAATGTTAACAGTGCTTGCACCTACTGGAGAGGTAGAATCATACTTGATGAGGGCTTTTGACATTAACTTAACCACAACAAGGTCCCTCTTGACTATAAAAGGCTCTGTAGATATTACTATTATTTTCCAATTGTACGGTCACAAACCCATGACTACTTCCTCATAGTTGAGGGTAGTAGGATTTGGATTGTTAGCATAATTCCTATTCATCGATCCATCCGGTCATGGAGATTTGCTGATTAGACCTACAATAGACCAGATGGAGCAAGGTTATACCCCTTTTCTTATGATTGTAGTATAAACAATTCTTGGGTTGGACAAAGTGTAGTAAGGACAAGCTTGGCACTTCAGTGGTAGTCTTCTTCTGCTGCAAGTAAGCATTCTAAGCTGCCTTTATAGGTTTTCAACTTAGAAAAAGCTATATTACTGCCCTAACTTTTACCAAAACTGCCCTCTTGGGTTTTCAACTCAGCGGGTCACTCTAATTTTTACTTGAGCAGCCTTTTGCAATGTTTTCAACTCAGTGAGCTTTTGTTTTTGTTTAATTTACAAATTTAACTTTAGGAGAAGCTAGGAATCCTTACACCACTAGCGGGTGATTTATAGAGGTATACACCTCATAGCCACATGCAGAAAGGCTACACCTTTAGTGAGGCAAAGATGCTAACATTTGATGGTTGGGTCAAGTGGATGGGAGCCATCTCTGAGAGTGAGGTTAGGTAGACCTGTCCATGGTAGCATATACAACATGTGACGGTGAGGACATATACAGATTACATTCCACTACTAGGATTTAGGCATTACACACATTATAGTCCCATTAGAATATGTCCTCAATATAGCCATAGACAGACTATCCCCCAACTGACAGAGTTTGAGAGGGCAGTTAGTGCCCACTTCTTGAAGCATGTAGAGAGGACATGGCTTTACCATAAGCTTGTGCTAGTGGAGATCCCTAGAGTTGGTCCTATTACAGACAATGAGTATAAGTTGTAGGTGTGGTGCCACACCTAGATTCTGTATTGTAAAAAATTATTAAGCAACAAAATTGTATGCAGCCAAGAAAGACAGTGCTTTGTATTTGAAACTAATATTATTTATGACTAAGTTTATGAACATGTGTTCCATTTGCATTAATGATATTAAACATTTGTGTGAAAAATGTTAAAATTAACATAGAAGCTCCCCGATATGCATCAGACTTAACTCTTATTGTTGACCGGTCTCGTGTGAGATTTTATGATCAACTATTTTAATGCCTTCCTTCTAATTTTAAGAGTTCTAACTTTTACATGAGTCATCCAAGCAAATTTTCAACTCATCAAGCAACCGTTTTTCTTTTGTCTCAATTTTTATGTGAACCACCTATGCAGGTTTTTAGTTCATCAGACTTTTCTTTTTATTTTTTACTCTTTTTTTACCCTTTGCTCTAGATAAAATACTTCTTTAGTTGGTCAATGTTGATAGGCTCTAAGAATTCATTGCCTTCCAAGTCTGAAATATGAACAACGCCTTTGGATAAGATCTTTTTGACCAAGAATGGGCCCTCCTAATTCAATCTGAACTTTCTATAAGGGTCACGGATAGCTAGTCTGACTTGCTTCAAAATCAGATCACCTTCCTGTATAGCAACAAGTTTGACCTTTTTGTTGAATGCATTTACCATACGCTTCTTGTAAAGCTGTAAATGATAGAGAGCCTTCAACCACTTCTCATCAATGGTAACCAATTGTTTGTACCTGGCTCTTTTCTACTTAGCTGTTGGCAATTAAGATTCTAGAATAACATAAAGTGACTTCAGCTCTACTTTGATTGGCAGTACTTCTTCTATCCTGTAAACTAGAGAGTAGAGGGTAGCACCCATAGGATTCCTTGCAGTGGTTCTATAACCCCATAAAGCAAATGGCAAATGCTTATGCAATCTCTGTAAGTCTGCACTATCTTGGCCAAGATTCGCTTGATCATCTTATTGGTCACTTCGACTGCCCTATTAGCTTGAAGGTGATATAGAGAAGATTGGTTGTGCTTGATCCCATATTTTTCTAGCAAATCAACCATTTGGCCCTGGAACTACACTCCATTATTAGACACAAGTGATGTGGTATCCCATATCGGCATATAAGATTTCTCTTTATAAACTTGGTAACTTATTTTGCCCTTGTTTACTATAAGATTTTGCGTCCACCAATTTAAAGAAGTAATCAATAGCTACCAATATGTATTGATGCCTATTAGAAGCATTACAATGAATCTCATATATGATGTCAATTCCCCAAGATGAAAATAGCCAAGGTGTTATCAAATTCTACAATTCAACCTGTGGTATGTGACTCAAATCTCTGTGAATTTAGCACTCATAACATCTCTATACAAACTATATGCAGTCTGTCTCCATGGTAAGCTAGAAATACCATTGACGTAGGATCTTCTTGTAAAGAGCAAATCTATTCATATGGGACCAACATACACCAACATGTACTATTTGCATGACTGATTTGATCTCCTTCCCTCATATGCATACCATCAACTATTCTTTTATAGAGAACACCCTGATACCAGGTAAAGTTAGCAGCTAGCCTTCACAAAGCTAGGTTGTCAGTCTTATTGGCTTCTTCTAGATAAGCACCAGTTCTCAAAAAATTCATGATATTAGCATACCATGGAATCTTGTCATGCTAGTCTAATACCATAACATGTTCTCCTTCATAATAAGGAATCCTTGACTGCTTGATGAATATAGGTTGAACTTGACACTACGACTATTCATAAACTAAAGCTAATGTGTCCAAGGCATCAGCCATATGATTCTTATCATGTGGAGTGTGAATGAATTGACATGAGCTGAAATTACACATCATGAGCTTCATATATTCAGCATAAGGCTTGAGCCTTTCCTCCTTAACATCCCATTTGGTCATGGATTGGTGAATGACAAGCATCAAATCATTAAATATCTCCATATCTTGGGTACCAATCATTAGTAATGCTTCAAGTTTAAATAGACACACTTCATACTCAACCATATTATTAGTGACTTGAAAGCTTAACCACTTTTAAAGAATAATTAGCTCACCTTTAGGAGTGATTAATACAACCTCTATGCCTGCACTTCTTCTATTGACTGTACTGTCAAAGTACAACTATGATTTTTGGATATCAACTGCCCTAAGTGCTCATTTGGGAAGTCCAGTTCAAAGGTCTCAGAGTCATCCATCGACCAGGATGCTAAGAATTCAATAATTGCTCTACCTTTTATCACTTTTTTAATGATGTACTACACATCAAATGCTAATAATAGAGTCGACCATTTGGAAAGTTTCCTTACCAACAAAGGAGCTTCATACAAGTATTTCATAGGGTCAACCGTAGAGATTGCCTGAACTTGATATGATTGAAAGTAGTATCTGAGTTTCTTGGTGACCCAGACCATAACCATGCATAGCTTCTCAACTGTGTTGTACTTGCATTCTATTGGCAACAGCTTCTTACTCAAGTAGTAGACAGCATGCTTGATTCTGGCTTCATTCTCTTGAGCCATCATAGCACCCACTGATTTCTTTTCTAATGTTAGATAGAGCAACAATGGTTTTCTTGGCCGAGGTGGTTACAGGATTGGTGGATGAGAGATATAATGCTTCACCCTCTCCAATGTGAATTGGCAGTTCTCATCCTAAACCAAAGGCTGGTTCTTCATCAAAAGCTTGAACATAGGCTCACACATGGTAGTAAGCTTGGCAATGAATCTACTAATGTACTGGAGCTTTCCTAGGAATCCTCTGACTTCAGTCTCATTTTTGGGAATAGGCATCTCATAGCTCAACTTTGCCTTATCAGGATCCACATGATCTAATAGCTTGCCCAACGTCACTCCAAATGTGCACTTCTTTGGATGCTTTTCTCTGGTGAGAGACTTCACTATCATATCATCCATATAGACTTTGACCTGCGTATGGATTAGATCATGCAATAGGGTTGTTGCAACTCTCTGATAAGTAGAAATTGCATTTTTCAAGCTGAAGGGTATGACCTTATAGCAATACGTCCCCCATTCTATGATAAAAGTTATCTTCACCTTATTAGTAATAGCCATTAGAATTTTGTTGTACCCAGAAAATCCATCAATGAATAAATACATAGCACTAGCAACTACACTTTCAACTAGCACATCGATATGAGGTAAAGGAAATTCATCCTTTGGACATGCCTTGTTCAAATCCTTGTAGTCTACACAGACCTTGACCCTGCCATCTTTCTTCAAAACTAGAACCATGTTGGCTAACCATTCAAGGTAGTTGACCACTTCGAGGAACTTGGTATCCAATTGCTTCTGAACATCCTCTTTAACCTACTAGGCCTATTCTAGTCTAAGGCACCATAGCTTTTATTTAACTGGCTTGAACCCAGGCTTGATCAGAATTCTATGTTCCATAATGGTTCTATCGACACCATATATGGCTTCATAGCTTAGAGTAAAGGCTTTCAAATGATTTTTTAGTACTCTGATTATTTCCATTCTCTTTTCAAAGGTCAAGTCTCATGAAATTTAGAGTAGACAATGCTTATCATCTATGTTAATGTTAACATTTTCAATGCATGATGTGTTAATGTCAAAAGTGCTCATGTTCATGCACAGTGCCATCAGAATTCAAGTCACAAACATAAGCAAAGTTATTCTTCATTACATTATACTTAGATGGGATTACATCATCATTGAATAAAATAGAAATTAGAACATTAGTGTCCTTATATAGTAATTCATCAAAGGTGCTATCCACTAGAGTAGCAATGTCCTTGTAGACCTTAGGAAATAGTAGGTCCCCCATGTCTAAGTTTTGTAGCTTGGCTCCCAGTGCAACGACTGTGGTAATTTTTAGCTTAAGACGACTAGTGGTGAGATGAGCAACATCATCAAAGATCTGAAAAGCATCATTAGGGCTAATGGCGTAAGAAGTGGTAATGGTCTTGTCAACTACTGTCAAGGCTAACAAATCATAGACATCACCAAAGATGGTAAACTGTTGGTCAAAGAAGTCATCCAAGTTAGGCAATTTAGAGGCATGGTTATATTTCATCTCTCCCTGGATAAAGATAACTATCTTGCACTCTTCTAGCTTATATGAAGTATAGGAATTGAACCCAATGCAATATCTTTCTTCCTACATGGTTATTGGGATGTTAAACTCTATCGGACCCTGCTAGTACTGACCCAATCATGAGAGGGACATCTTCTCTAATGCAGGCTAGGGAAACCCCATCATTGGCTACAATAGTAACTATACCCTAGTCATATGGAAACTTGATTTTTTGGTGTAAGGTGGGTAACACACCTCCCAGGGGATAGAACTACAATCGACTCAATAACAAATTAAATGAAACTTGAATGTTGAGAACTATAAACTCCACCACTAATTCAATCGGCCCTACTATAATAGTAGTGAAAATACTAGTGACCTCCCATTTAGACTTATCGTAAGCCCTAATGATAGTCTTAGATGATTTCAAGTCCAAAAACTGGATTTCGAGCTTAGGCAATACCTTGAAAGGACACACATTAATGCAAAAACTATCATCTACCATGACATATGGAGCAGAGAAATTCATGATATGTACCCTAATAAAGAGTGTCTTGTTGTGACGGATACCTTGGGCCAATAGATCTATATCAGAGAAAGTAATTATGCTATATTGAAATCCCTGGTTCACTAACTGAGTCTTCATGCTGAAGGTTCATGCAGATGGAGAAATATTCATACTAGAGAGTGTTTCGACAATGGCCTGTTGATGTTATTGAGAGGATATCACTAAGTCCCAAATACTAATATTAGCTTATGTCTTTTTCAATTGCTTGAAAACAATATTATCAAGTTGAGTAACCTTATCAGTAGGTTGTGGAGCTGGAACATTGCTTGGACCAGCCTCGTCTCCTGCGGGTTTAGCCTTGATCAACATTTTTGGAGCTTTTGGTTTCTTCCTAAGATTAGGAGGAGTGAACACTTTACTACTATGAGTCATGTTATAAACTTAAGAGAACATCTTATTAGCACCTAACCCTTTCCTTTGCTTGGATGGTTTAGGCATTGATTTAGCTACCTTGGAAGTCTTAGCTGACTTACCTTTCTTAGAACTCTAATCCTCTGATGATTCAAACCTAGAGGAACCCGGAGTAACTATAGACTCATCCTCTGAACTATCATGCCATATGTCAATAGCACCAAAGTCAAACCCACCATCAGGCCAAAAGCTGATAATAGGCAATTAAGTAATCTCCTCATAGTCGATGGGAGAAAAGGAGTTCAGAACCAAGGATTCTAGCAACCCTGATTAGAGCATGTAAGTGTGGTTGGCTTTGTGGTAGTTAGGTAACAAGTTTATTTTGGTTGATGGTTTGGATTTCTCAGGATCCTCGAGCTCACCCGAATCAATGAGATCTTGAATGGCCCTCTTGAGAGAGCAGCAATCATCAGTGTTGTGGTCATGATGTTGGTGATAATGGCAGTAGGTTTTAGTATCTACTAAGGCTGGGGTGGTGTTTAGAAGTTTGTCTCAAGTGGTTTAATGAGTTTGGCTTTGAGGAGACACCCGAAAACCTTGGAAAGTGGTATTCCAAGATTCGAGAACCTCTGAGATGGGGTAGTGTTTCAGAGTATGGGATTTGGTGTTTACAAGGCATTAATGTAGTAGGGTTTTTGCTGTGTTTGAGTGTATATGGTGGTTTTACGTTTAAGGAAGGAAGGCTCCTTTTTCTTAGCTTGGTCTGCTTAATCTATTGGCCAATAGAGTAGATGTTCTCAAAAGTGTGGAATACCTGATATTTCAGCTTATCTTGGTACAGTGGCAGTGACCCCATAATAAGTTTATTAATCATGTTTGACTAGTACAGCTTTATCCATCCATCAGCTAAAGTAATCCATGAAGGACTTATTAGTTTTTTGTTTAACCATTTCAAGATCCATTAAAGTAACATCAAATCAAGATTTGAACCCATATTATTTACAAAAATTTATACAAAGAGGCTTCCATTTAGCCATAGTTGCCTTATTAAGACTATGATACCAGACTAGTACTGGTCCTTCCAGAGAAATGAAGAAGAGTCAAACTATCTACTCATTTGATAAGTCTATAGTACTCATCATCATGGTGTAGGTCTTGAGATGATTTTTTGGATCCTTAACCCCACTATACTTGGGAACATCTGGGAGCTTGAACTTAGCAGGTAGCCCCTTAATAGCCTAGAGAGAACTCATCAAAGTTAAGATCAAATCCCATGCCCTTAGTCTTTATAATAGACTGCAGTTATTCTATCTTCTATTCTAGGATAGAGGTCTCAGATTTACGAACATCATGCATATAAAGTAAGACATCATCATATGTCTGAACATCATACAGGTTGACACCTTTCCCCTTATCCTTCATAAGAGCTAGTAGGGTGATGAAATCTCCAGGACTGAGAGCCTCCCAGATCTACTATTACAGGAGAGTCTTGAAGTCATTGTTCAAGAGCTTGATCATGGACTGATCAATGAGTTTCTGAACTACAACAAGTAAAGCATCATCCAATACTATAGAAGGAGCATCTGATGTCAATGCAACATTCCTAGTTGGTTGTGAGTTTGACATGGTCTATACATGATAGAGAGAGTCAGCATGAATGCATGAGTATGCATATGGGATTGTATATGGTGCACGTGATGTGGCAGGTAGGATGTATACATGACCTATGCTAGGAAACATATGACGTTATGGTGTAAAATAAAATTGATTAGCATGCATATATGTTGACATACATGTAATATGACACATAGGATGTATGTATGATCTATGCTAAGAAACATCCAGCATTATGGGTGCAAAAGGAAATTTGTCATAGAAGATTGCATGAGTATGCATGTATACATGTTGGACAAAAAATACAAAAATGGTTAGTGAACATGTAGTACGCAGCAACACTCCTTACCACCCTTATACCTCCATGAAGATAGGTCAATTCAATATCTCCTAGGTGGGATACTATCCTAGAGTTATACTAAGAATTCAAGACACGATTCTCTCATTTAAGGTAAGCAAAAGGGGCAATCATTGCCTAATCATATAAGGGATTATGGTAAGAATCCAACATCATTTCAACCTAGTCATATTGCTGTGATAAGAGAATGCCCATGGAATAGGCATGAGATTACAAAACCTTACAGAAACATGAAAGGATTCTGACTTTTAGCATAGCAATATAGGCATTATCATATTATTATGATAAGAGTATGCCTGTGGAATAGGCATGAGGTGTGCAACCATATAAAATCATGAAAGGATTCTAACTCTTAGCAGAGCAATATAGGCATGATCATATTGTTATGATAAGAGTATGCATGTGGAATAGGCATGAGGTGTGCAACCATACAGAATCATGAAAGGATTTTAACCCTTAGCATAACAATATATGCATGATCATATTGTTATGATAAGAGTATGTCTATGGAATAGACGTGAGGTATGCAACCATATAAAATCATGAAAGGATTTTGACCCTTAGCAAAGTAATATATGCATGATCATATTGTTATGATAAGAGAATGCCCATAGAATAGGCATGAGGTTTGCAGCCATACATAATCATGAAAAGATTCTGACTCTTATCAAAGCAATACAAGGGTGGAAAATGGGTC